>WUAM01000131.1:1014154-1040992 GCA_024336885.1 Actenoides hombroni
TTAAAATATGTATATACTCCAGTTCTTGTGGTTGCAGAAAGATGGCAAAAAGCACAATGTGGCTAGTAAAAAGGAAACCGACCGATACCCAGGGAACCCAGCCAAGCCAGGGGACTCTGTTTCCTCTCAGGTCAGGACTAGGGCCCTGACTGAGCTGAAATGGCACCCCTGGGTGCCACTGGTCTAGGAAATTCAGGGCTGTAGGTGCCTCCAGGGCCCAAGGATTCTGGGCAGCCAGGTTTCCAGCGACTGCATATCTTGTCATCACAACGATTGGGATCCATGGACCATTTCAGTCAGAAATGGCCAGGCTTATTTTCACCAAAATTCTCAGCATTCTTCCTTACCAAATTTACATGTGGGAAGCAGTTTGAAAATAAACAGGAATTATATTAAGACAAAATTCAAACTTGCACTCCAAACTGAAGTGAAATTTTGGCATTGCCTGTGAGCCAAAATTCTGAATGAATTCTGCCTTTAATCAAACAAGAACAGGATCTTTGGGTGTGATGCCTCAAGCAACGATGTGGCAGCTCCTCCTACAATTTAGGAAACTTGCCCCTGATCAAATTATGAAGCCTAAGGCAGAGGTCTGAGAAAAACCCAAGTCCCTATCTCATCAAATGTTCCTTTTGGTATATACTTTCCTGCAAGGTTTATATTGAATCCCTATGTTTTCATTTCCCCAGTAGGGTAAGGAAAGCATTAACCAACTTTACTCTCAAGGCCTGAAGTGTGTAACTCAATCCTCTTCACAAAGGAAAACAGTGACCACAAGTCAGCAGAGGTCTGTCTTCACTGACTGCTACCAGGTCCAGGTTTAAAAATGGGCTCTTTAGAAAATCTTTAGACTGCAAACTAGCTTTGCAACTAACAAACAGTATTCACCTAGCTGTAAAATTAACAGTTTATTTACCCTATTTTACAAATCAAGTAACCATATCAATCTGAAAAGACAGTATAACAAACATACTTCTCAATAAAGAACTGTAAATTAAAGATACTTCACTTGCTGACTGATGATAAAAAAACAAGTAAAACCATACACTTTTATTCTAAGTGCACTTAGGAATATGACTACTTTTTCCATCCTAGAGCAGGTTATATACAATTCTGTTTCTAAATTGACACCTCCCCACAAACATAAGCAATTACATTGTCATTATTCTACTAGACTTTAATTAGCTGCTTGCATTAAAGGCACCCAGAGATTTCTCTCAGTGTAAGGGTCTGTAATTAGTGTAATTAAGATAATATTTTGATTACATGGCTTCAGTCTTTTAGGCACATAAAGGGAAACTGAGCACATTTTAAAATTACTGTCCTCTGAAAAAAAAATAAATGAAACAAACAAAACCAACAGTCTGATCGACCCATTTGTTCTGCATCATCACACTGGCCCCTCACTCACACCATGTCACCATTGCCTGGTAAGCTGCATCCAGCTGCTAAAAGAGGACTAAAGTGGGCCTTGCAGAAAGACCACCTTTTGTGTGGAACAGCTGACTTACAGCCAAAGTTTATTAGATGAGAAACATGAAGGTTTATCTGATTTACCACCTCATCCTGACAGCTAAAAGCATTTTCATTGTTAACTTGCTAAAGGTACTGTGCAGTGGGTGAAATGTGCTCCAGCTCCCCACATTTTCATTCTCAACTATGTTTTCACTTCAAAGTTTGGTCCCTAATGTAAAATGCTCAACATCTCTCTTCCACTTTTATTTTTGTCTTTATCCCCAGTTTTACTAAGAAATGCAGCTCACTTACAGAAACTGAAAGCCAGAGCAACCTCAGAGGAGAAACGTGCTACAGAGGGAGACAGATATGGCATCCTGCATTTGAATCAATGTTCTTTGCCCTGACTTATAGTTTGAACAAACCCTGGTAGAGTCATCAATACAAAATATGTTCCTCCTTGAATTGTTATCTTTCCGTTTTAAACTGCTGCCCATGTGTCCAGGAGAGCAGCAAAAGTCTGAAGCATGAATTGGGGGTGACACATACCACTTTTCTCCTCCTAACCTAAGAGATGTGTTTATCTTTTCCCATTTTAAGAATGACACTTCAGTCTATTATATAAAATAGAGACCTTGGCTAAAACACACAAATGCAAGTGGTAGTTAATTCATCCTCAATATACAAAATCTGATAGCAACATGCATATGTAATTCAGCTGAGGTCTTCCCTACCCTGAGTGATAATTCAGCACTGTATCTGAATGTTTGAATGCTTACTTTGAGGTTTAATAATATCAATAACAAAAAATAATAATTAAAAAAAAAATCCTTAGCAATATTTTAGAGCCCAATTATTGCTCAGAAATGAAGAAACACCAGTGAAGAAAAAGAGTCCCCAATTCAAATTCTTGGAGGTTTGAACTTTGGGGAATTGGAATTCAGTCTAAACTCTGTAGGACAAGCAAACAGCATTCCCTGATATCTTGCCTTGTTCTATCCTTAAGATAACAAAAGCACTTCTGATGACAGGTTTCAGCAATCCAGAGGATCAACAGTGCCATCAACATCCTTCCACTGAATGGACTGGCTTGTGGGGTTAGTCTCTTTAAAAGTCACCATTAAAACTCAGACAGAAAATTAATTCCTATTGCAAAGAGTAAGATGTAGAATCTCTGTGCAGATTTCTGTAACTGTGCTTTCCCCTCCAGCCCATCAAGCTGGAGAGATGCAGACCAGTGTGGCTCTGGTTGGAAGAAAACTTTCATATTCCCACACTAAGGGCTAGACGAACAAGCATTTCCAGGCCTGAAACCTGCCTACAGAGTTGTAATTTCAGACACCATTCTCTTAATTTTCTCAGAACAGTTGTCCCAGTTCTTATCTCTAGATTCATACAGCTACAGCTGCAAAATGCCATTATGAGAAAATCAGCATAGAACTGTCAAGCACTCTTAAAGTTATGGATATATTAAGCTATTTCTTCTTCAGGATTTATTTCTTTTAATATGGAAGAATTTGAAAGAGTTTTTATAACTCTAGAGCAGAGCACCAAAAATGTCTTTATCTAACTTTTATACTCTAAATCACTTGCAAAAGCAATTAATCTCATCAGGCACTCCTGTATTTCCTGGTTTTTCCACAATTCTTATTATATTATCTTGTCAAATGAGTACATGTCACACAGTTTTTATGTTCCTGGGGTGAATAATTGCTATCATCACATACACCAAAACAACCCTAAGATTTAAATTAAAATTCTGGATATTCCAAATCGGGGAAAGGTGGGCAGGAGGAAGCTAGTTTAGTCCTTTGCAGACACAAAGGCAAGCTTATGGCTACACTTCAGCTCATCTGCCATTCTAAAAAAGGGATGATTTATTGTCCATTACTTCTACACATGATTAGTACCTGAATGAATTAAAGGTTTCACAAAAGATATTGTCTGTAAGATATCTCTCACAAACTAATAGAAAATGGTACTAGAGAATTCCTGGAGAGAGAGCTGATTCCTTTCCTAGCTCCTTTAATTAAAAGCAGGTTACCTATAGGCAATTGAGTCTGCTTCTCTCACAGGTCTGACATTTTTCTCATTCAGGGATAACATGTGCACTGTATCACTGAACAGAAAGTATGGCCATTGTAGGTACCTGCCTTGAGTAATTTAGCAGTGGCAGTCTGTCAGATACCTCTGACATATAAAAAACATGTATTTAGTTCAGCTGTCCTCTGGAAACTGGTAAAGCAAAACCAGAAGATGTTATACACCAGTGGTAGATTTCAAGATCTATGCAAGTATCCAGAAACGCATCAGAATATTTTCCCTGAAAAGCCTTTAGAAGAGAGATATCTAGCAAAGAAGATTCCTTCCTCATGAAGGAACAATATACACCTAATATTCTGCAATCGGTTTCCCTCAAGCCTCTGAAAGCTTGAGAGGTGAGTGCAAATGTTAGAAGAGCAAAAGAACACCCTGCCACAATGTCAGCGCAGAAAGGTGCAATCACAAAGCAAATGAGAAATCCCCAGCATACCTGAATTCACCACTCAGATTATTCACCTATCTGCTACTTGGACTCAGATCGCAGAACTAACCCAGTTATTTGTACATCCGAGGTGAACAGAAGTTGGCTAGAACCCAGTGTAACTGTTGTTCAGGTAAGGTTTGACTACGTGGGTTTTACTCCCAGCAAGGCTGCTGTTCCTACCAACAAGATGCACCACATGCCTTTTTCTCCATGTATCAGGCACCCATCTTTTCTTGTCTGCCTGGCACATTGACAGCAGTTCATTTTCAAGCAACTCTTTTCAAGACCATGTAGTATTGTCCACCTTCTGACAGTTCACAAAAATCTGGCTGCATGAGCAACTCACACACACAATGTTAATAAGGATTTTCATTTATCCACTAATATGCATATATCCTTCTGTATCCATACAGCAAGTCACTATATTCAAGCCACTTGCTTGTTTTTAGCCTATCATGTTATTAGCATTCCTCTCCAATACTGTAACCATGGACACCAAGAGTCACCAATTAATGGCCACTCTGAATACAAAAGCATTTCATTACTGCTTCCCTAAGAGTTCTAGTTCATACTATGCCTAAACAGAAGCTAAAGCATTCCTATATATCTACTAAGCAGGTGAATATTTGCTAGATGCATGAGATGACCATTAAGAGAGATTTTGAGCTCTCATGAACTGTTGTGCCTAAAATGCGCCTTTGATAAGGTGACACTATTTTAAGTACCACTTAGATACAAAACATTATGCACAATTGGTATTACTGCTCTTCTTTTATTTCCTTCAGTGTGACAGTAAATTACAGAGAGGCAGCAAGTAGTACAAGAACCATCTCCCCTACATAAGTTACTTCACGCAGCTTCTCTGTTTTAAGTCAAAGGTAGTTAGGTTAGTTGTTTAGGTTGTTCCAGGTTAGTTGTTTGCTGCTATTTTACTAACAGAGCAGGTTAGATGCACTCACCCTTCTAAGAATGCAAGTATGCTGAGACACTGTAAAATGCACATGATGCATTTGTCCAGCAAAACTAAATGGCTCAATAAATATGGCAGTGAAAGGAAGGTCAAATTGTCCTCCTTTTATAAGGGACTAATTGTATACACATAAACAGTTAAGTTGCCAATTTGAATCTATTTATAGCAGCATATTTTCATTAAGCAGAGGTCAAAAATGCACAATTTTCATTCAGTTATGAATGGTGTAGATATGAGACTCTGATTGATTGGCAAGATAGCTCATGTGAATTGTAAAGAATATTTCCATAGGGAAATTTGCTTTTTAAGATCTCTCTCAAAGCCCAATACTTCAGACAAAGTAATAACATTTTCTTATATCCATTCAGAAGTAGAGAAGCAGTGCTTCCTCATGTTTTATATCCTTTAAGATAGGAATAATGCCTTAAAAAAAAGAAAAAGAGAAGGTTTAAAATCAAATGACAATATTGCTATGATCTCTACAGTCTATACCCTAGAAGGCATAATCCTTTGAGGTTAATGACCCTTTAGAGAGCCAACTAAAATCAGATGTCTGTTCTGCTGTTCATCCACAAGGTGCCAACTGCTGTAGCAAGAGTAAATAAATGAAAGCATAAAGACTGCTCAAAATCTATACAACATCCAAATGTCTAAAATAATTTATATTTTTTAATTGAAGGATGAGTTGATAAAACATTGCATCCTCATACAGAAACCAAAATATCCAAGCCATTTCTTTCCTTTGCTAAATCATTTTTAAATACCCAGTACAAACACTTGTTTGTGATCCACTCAGGGCTCTATCACTCCTGGCAGAAATAAAAACAAGGGAAGCTGTCAGGGCAAGTCTATTGATCCAAATATCCACACAGGTACTGGGCATTTTTATTCTGTTCCAGGAAAGAAATTCAATCAATTGATACTGTGCTATAGAAGAACACCCTCTTCAATTTTACCACATAAATCAAGATGTACACCAGAATGACTCCTATTCTTCCACCTTCTCTTGGTGGAATTGCACTAACAGAAATAACGCCACCACCTAACTCAGGCATTGCAAATACTCTGTGGATGGATGAACATGAAGTCTTTCATTAGTGAATTAAAGTATGGAGCTCACTAAATTGATATAAAATGACTAAGTTTCTGTTTTACTTTCAAAACCATTTGAAAACTGAAATGAATCCTTTCCTAGTGGGCATTTATCATCCTGTTATATTCACCTGGGGGATGTTAATGATTTTGGACTACTGCCTCCAGCTCTTACTTCACCTCCAAGTGGGTATTATGTGATGGCAGTGCGCATTTCATAAAGATGTATTGCTGATTATATTTCCATTACAGAATATAGCCAAGTCTGACTTCTAATTTTCCCAGACTAATCTGCCACTGAGAGCTTTCCGGCACTGATGAGTTCATTGCAGAGAAAGGATTTCTTTCCCCTCCTCCTTCAATTCGCATAAATACATGTCCAGAGTGTGAAAGTAAGTTAATTAGGTTTGTCCACAATAATTAGAATACTGACACAACCTCTTTAGTTTAGCAAAGTGCTCTTCACTCAATTATTCTTTTAGCTTTATAGAAGCTCAAATTTCCCTTTCAGCAAAACACCTCAAAAAAAAAAATAAAAAATCTTAGACTAGGGGCTTGTATCTCCCAAAAAGCATCTAAGCATGTATTTGAAAGTACTACATAGACACTGCTGAAAACTTAAAGGCTTAGACCTAGTCAAAATAACAATTCTGTACTGTATGTAGATTCTTTTCCTTTATGCTATTACTAAATTAACATGTAAAGAAATACACTAGGGAATGATACCACTTTGAAAACATCATGCTTGCCAATCAGATATTGAATTCATACAGCCTTTGGCATTTGCACAAGGAGTAAATTTCCTTATCCAAATGATGGTCTTAAAGAAAAGAAAGTCACTTGCCTTTCAGTTCTGTTTCTCAAATTTTCTAGTACAAAATAATAGCCTGTTGAGCAACCTATCACCTCCAGTTTGGCTGTAAAGATAAGCTTGCTTGTTCTGGGCTCTGTTTATTCGCTTCCTAGATCTGAAATTATATTGTTTGATTACTGATTCTTATGCAGGGGGAGTTATACTTGAGCTATTTATTCTAAGAAACAAGGAATATTTTCTATTGCTGAACTTGAATAGAAGTAGCTAGGACATACCGGAATGTAAAACAGTGAGGGTACGCTCAAAGCAGCAGAGAATTCTGAATTGCACTCAGAGCAAGAAAAATAAGAGGTACTTATTGCATGAGTCACACTAGCTGCATATGATGACACCTCCTGAGTTATGTTCTAGTATTTGTTTTTAATTATTAATGTGTTTTGCTCTGTTGAGATTTATTTATTAATTTTCACAGATCCATAAAGCTCATCTCAAATTAGCAGCACAGATTTCTTGTCAAGGCTGTTCTGCATTTCCTATTGTTTAGAACGTTAACATTCAGGTGAAATATTTGTGTTTGACCCACTTTTATAGTTCCCTAAAAATGTAAATATGTTACTGTAATTGCCTTCACCAAATACTATTGAGTTGAGTAATGGAAAAAAAACCCCATTGTATATTATGAAATACAAAGCCAACAAATACACAGTCCAAGAACAGCAGCATGGGGAACATACTAATCTCCACATGGAAAGATATGTTAAACATCACTGCATTTTTATTTTTTTTTTAAGTATGTTTTCTGTATAGATATTTGTATGAATTCATGTTTGTCCAAAACTGTCAGAACCACACTGTATCAAGTCCTAAGGTATGTCTCCTTCTAAGCAAAGATGGTATGCAACATCCACCTGTAAATAATACTTCAAGAAACCAGCTGAATCCTGGTACAAACATGCAGGTAAATTAGTTAACCTGGAATGATGTTCCTAAGATTGGTTCACTACTGAAGTCACATGCACGGGATTCTGGTACTATGTTCTCCTTTTAGCTGTGTACATGGCCTGCTAAGTGTTACTGGTCTTTAAGATGCTTTGTGCCTCAGTTTCCTCATATGTAAGATACGGATACTGCTCTTCTCCTTATAGTGCTTTGAGTGTATTCTTGAAAAGAAAAATCCTAAAGAATCTCTATGATAGGGATATGTATGAATTAGAGAAACAGGAGAACATTTATTTTTGGCTCTAGAGTCCTGAAAAGCAGAGCAGTATCCTTTTCAAATTAGGGCTGACACTTTAGCTGGAATTGTATATTCAACTGAAGCCAAAGTAAAATATACAACAGATGTGCTCTTTATTTTCCAAGTTATGCATCATTACTAGGTGATTAAGTATGATTTTACTTTTCAAACCTTTTAGCATTGCAGAACCATGTAAAAGAATCACAGATCTCCAGTCAGTCAACAAAACTGTCCATCAGAAAAAATAGAAGAAATTAGAAGGTGTAAAGTCTGAATATCCATCACATCTTCCAATAAAAACCATCAGGGTTTAAGAGCTGGAAGAAGGAGCATTTGTGCTGAACAACTCTATATCCCCCACTATTTAGGGAGTTTTGAAGGGAAGACATGGGGAAATTATCTGGAACAGAGGTACATCAGCCCCATTAAGAAATACTCAGCTTTGTAAATAATTAAAAACTATCACATTAGGGACATGCCTTCCATTTCATTCTTCCTGGAATTATAGCATATCCAATAAAGTGCATGGTCACATGGAACAGTCAAGGTTCTCTATATGGTGTTAGGTGTTTAATAATTTTCTCTTCTAAGAAAAATTATCACATACTACAGCACTTAATTCAGTCTCAAGAGGGGGATTCTTTGCCCTTTAGAGATCAAGTAGCTTCTTAGCTCCAGGAAAGGCTACACAGTGCAGTGAAACAAAAAACAGCACACACTCATAGAGCACCTAGTATAAGGGAATCAAGTTTTAAAACGATCTTTCTACAGATTCATTTTTTTTACCTCTCTGACCAGGAAAGGAACATCACATAATTAAAACCAGAACGAAACACCCCTGCTTTTATTCTGATATTAAGCAGAGATTGCAATCCAATATTAAAAAAAAAAAAAAAAAAGGAAAAAAAGTAAGATAGACCTTCTATAGATTGGATAATAAATTATGAAGTTTAGGAATTGATTCTCTTTTCACAAAAGGGAAATAACAATAATAAACTAAAGTGATAATAATTTAAGGGAATTCTTTTTTTAATCTCTGTGATAAAGCGAACCACACAATGCATTTCATGCAAACATTTTTAAAGGAACACACTGTAATACCACAGCTCCAGTATCTGCTATTGACTTCTCAGGTCATTCCTAGGGTTCTCAAGTATGTAATGTTTTTTTGTAATAAAGTCTGTATTTGGCAAAGCACTAACAACATGCTTAATTGCATATGATCTAGATTTGCCTACATATGTAACACTAGGCTGATAAAAAGGCAACTCATGCCTTTCACTGTTTAGACTGAAAAGCAGAAAACAGTTTGCTTAAGAACAGAACAGCATCTAGCATAATTAGGTCACTCTTTACATAAGCATCTGCTTAACTTGAACATTCATATTTCACTCATCCATCTAAATCTTGGGAGTCACTTTTACTTCAGCAGGTTAGGAGTATGGAATGGTTACAGCATTTTCCTAGGACCAGAATGCCAACAAAATGTGACTTGGTTAGTTACACAGTACATGAAAAGGATGAATCACTTTTTCCATGCCTGTATTTATGGATTGGAATACACAGTAGATCTCAGATGCACTTCTTGTGTATATCATTCTGAAACTCATTTTTAAACTGAGTATTTAAGATATGTTCATCCACTAGTACACAGGTGATATTCAAAAAGTGTTACTCATTTACAGTTTGCAGATCCTTAAAGAAAATTGAGTCCATTTAAGAGGATCTTTAACGTAAAAGAAAACCCAACAAGTTATTTCAGAGTTTTTTCTTAAGAGCTGCATGAAAAATTAATCAATAAATGAGAAATTGTGAGCATTTCACTCTTCAGGGAGAAAAGGAATGAGAAACAAAACAGCATACTGAAAATTCACAGGAGCACTCTCTTTCAGCTAGGGGAAAACTGGCTAGAGTAGTTTCTTGACGCTGTAAAAAAAAAAATAGCCAGTAGTTTACACCTCAGACAGGTCTTTAAAATTTTTCTCTAATTTATTATTATCAAAAGTTAATGAATCCTAACCCAAAAGTTATCAATGGAGACCTATTAGCCAGCCCTTCCTTTTCCTAAAATCATTAATGGCTACATCTCTGAAGTTGAAGATCTAGTGTCTAGATCTAGAGCACAGAAGTCATGTCTGTATCCACATCTCTTTAGATGCCCTCAAAGCTGACAACAATTAAACTGAACTGCTATGAATTATTCTTTCTCCAAACACACATAATGTAGTTCCTGTCCTGCATTGAGGGGCATAATGTGCTATTCTTCATCAGTAATGCTCTGTTGCTGCTTATTAAACAAGATGTGCACCGTGTACTGGCAAAATAACAGTCAGGAGCCTGATGCCTACTTCCCAGTCCTTTTCAATTCCTTTTCAAGACTGTGAAATTTTAGGATGTGGACAAGAAACTCACTAGGCTCAGACCATATGACCAACATGGAGAAGACATTACCATCTTGTGTACCCTAGAGAGAAAAATAATATATGCAGGTGTTTCATATGGAACTTATGACAGGGATGCTACAAATATTCATTGAAGTGCTTCTCAGTGAGGCTCCGCAGCACATCTTGAGCAACTTGTTGCCAGCAGTATTTTTCTGTAGCAGTATTTTTCTGTACCACCCCTTCCCCACAGACTGCAATCTCTATCCCATCACCCTGGGAAGCACTTCTAGTACCAAGCAGCCTGCCTCTGAGACTGCCCAGGTGCACCCTCATGAAATCAAAAACTTCCATCATTGGCACCTGAGCACAGAAGGGACTCCAGAGGGATTTTATTTTTCCTCAATGTGCAGTCAAGTATCATCTCAGTCTGTGGCTGTAAAACACCTCTGTAGATTTTAGCCATGGACTCTGATAATTTTGTATTTCCTACTCTCCCAGAAGGCTGTCTTTACAAGGGTCCATAGGGAGATAGGAAAAGAATGAGGGAGTAGATCCATGAGAGCTGCTAGTATCCCACAGTCCTGCGTGCTGGGCCTCCTGCTGTATCAAGGTCCTGGGGGCTGCTGAGAGCCTGAGTCACACTGCACAGAGCTCCTTCAGCAGAGCTGCTTAGTGGCTGACATGGTGGCACCCTGTCAGTTAAAAGAGGAGGTTGACTTCTATTTGCCTTTTTGCACCTTCAGTAGCAATTAGTTGGGGCTAAAATGTTACTGATACTCATTGTCTAAGTGCACATCAGGGCTCTACAGAGCTGTCAGAAAAATCAACAAGACCAGAAGCATATTTCTAGGGGCATATTTGGCACCCCAGCTCCTGTTTCTGATTCTCAAGCAGGTAAACTCTTCTGTTTCCCAGCTCAGGAAAATAACCCATTTAGTTAGCTGAAAATTATAAGCATACTAGTATTAAAAATGCTAGTACCCTAGGAAGCAAGAAAACCTACTCTGATCTACAGAAAAATTGTTTCCAAAAGTACCCAGTGTTTGACAAATTGAATGCTTTGATCAACTTACACAGAATCATAGAAGCTAACAAAGTTTTCCTGTGGCTAGTCTAGGGCACTTGGTGTGTATAGCAGCTTGGTTTCTGCAGGAGACTAAAGTAATGCAGCTCTAGACTGTCAGAAAACCTTGCTAACTATGTCATAGCACTATGGTTAACTACGGAATGCAGAGCGCTCTTTACTTTCTGACTAAATTTTTAAGTCTCTGAGTGAATAAGGTCTGTTCTGCCAAGACAATTATTTCTAACCAGTTTTATTTGCTTCCATCACAGACTAAATAGGTAACATAGACATAGATTATTTTTCTTCCAGTGGGCTGTTCACAGCATGAACACCTGCCATCTTTAGTCTGTTTTTATAAAATATTTAGAGAGAAAATTTTATTCCGGCAAACAATATTTAATTTAGAAAATGCTGTACTGACTTACAGCTTTATTAACTTAATGAGATGAATATGGTTTTGGTCACAAAAGAGTGCTGTGATGCTGTTTTAAACAAGTTTCCAGGTCTTTTTTCAGATGTTTTGTTTTCCCAAGGCAGAACTCTGATAGTTCATGCAAGTCAGCAGGAACAGTCCAAAGACAATGTGAATATTTTAGTGCATATTGCCATTAATGCAGCAGATATATTTCCAACTAAACAATTAAAGCCATATCCTTTCCATGACTGGTAATAAGTCAAGTAAAGTCCAAGCAGGTGAATTGTTTAAGCACCACAATAGAAAATACAAGTTACTTATCCATTTAAAAAAAAAAATTGGTTTTGATTAATGTTTTACACTGATCAAATGCTCAACAGCAAATTTTGGGCATAAAGTATGACGCACTTATAGTAGTAACTTTGGTGTTAAATGTTACAGAACAAGTAAGATTTAGATGAATATGGCATTACTTCACGCCAAAAAAAGCGAAAAGTAACCCAGAACACTAAAGGCACCAAAAAGGTCGTATACACAGTATCTAAACAGTAGACTGAAATATCAACTAAGCTATTAGCAAATGTTAATACATTAATTGTCCACAGCAAAGGGCACTGGGTTTAGAAAAGGGCACATTACTTTAAAAGCAAGTGCATGTGGCCAGACCACCAACTGCTTGAAAAGAAGCTTTTGCTGTGACCAAAAATACCACATACTTTAAGTCTAAGGCTTATATTTAGTCAAACCAAATAAAAACCAAATAATAAGGTAAACAAAAGACAAACAAGAAACTTTTTCATTTTCCTTGGGTAGTACATTTGGCAAGCAATGCTAAGATTAGTTTTCAATGGCATAAGGCAGAATGTGATGAACTTTTAAAATGCTATCTTTTGCCATTCATGCAAAGCACAATCCAGATTAATATGCAAATGTCCATTTGCTTAGGATCAGTTTTTTATAGGCAGAATAGCTATTATTGCAAAACTTTTGCCAATGCAGATAAAGTGAGCTTTTGTAGGTTTCCTTGGACATGTAGGGGAGGTTAATTTTGATGCTATTCACATAATAAAATGGTATTTTCTCCTAAGGTAAACTTAGATTTAGAACTTGATCTTTAAATTAATGTTTGTTCATGACTTTTCATTCAATAAGACTGCCTCAGACACAGATGTAAGCAGTACCTCACAAATAAGTCAGTTTTAAATCAGGGTTTCTAATCTAAGTCATAAAGAAGTTGGAAACCTAACTTATTTAGCATTCTGTGAGAAAGTTTCATGGCTCTGACCAACAACCTGGAGAACTTAAGGTCATGAAAGAATGAGCCCAGGAAGTCACTGTTGGTATATGTGTTACCAAATATGACAAAAATACAAAGTTTATTTCCAGACTGAAAATCCAAGGGAAGTTATAAGTTGTGCTTCATTTGTCAGCCCTTTTTTCAAAGCTGCATGATTCGGTGAGGACAGAGATTGTAACTAGGAAACTCAGAGGTGATGCAATCTCTCTACTGTCATCCTCAAACACTGTGGCAACCAAGAGAAAGTTTTCCCTCAGTTCCTGTAATGAGTATTTGCCTCTGACAATTGCATACTTTTCTCTGAATTGCTGGGCAGAGACTACCTGAAGGGCAGTTACCACAGACTGCAAAACTTATCACAGATAATCAAAACAATGTTTCTACCTTTCACGTGACAGCAAGAAGAGTTATTGCTGTGCAGTCTTCATGTATTGAGTACCCAGCCAATGTTAAAGAAACACAAGACCTGCAATAGAGTAATTGGCAGGGAGCATAACAGTAATCAAATCTTTCAAATAAAGAATGTAAAATGCACATTTCAACTCTTAATAGATGGATAGGGCTAGTTTTGAATTCATGTCTCTATTCATGTATTCAGTTTTGTCTTTTCTTAACCTCCCAGACTGCAAAACAAGACCAAACAGATATAATAGGTATTTTATACAAGGTCAACAGAAATGTCAAAATACATCAGAGAAAAAAAGAGTAACAGGGCATCAGAACATGATCTTAGTCACATGATGAGTATTGATATAGAATAAGAGAGTTAATTCTATATGAAGTCAAGGTCTCAAAAAACTCCAAATTTCAGTTTAGCAAAGTAGTGATGTTAATGAGATTTTTAAAAGTGTGTTACACTCACAGGCTAAAAAAGTTGCAAATGCCAGCATCTCTGACTGCCTTGGTATCATCCTCTGCTATCAAGCTTAATGCTTGTTGCTGCCACAAAGGAATCCATTTCGCATGTGTTCACAGTCTTGGTTGAAATGTGATAGACCTGAGCTCTTTTTGAACAAAATAGTAATTTCTAAGTGTAAGAAACCTTACTTGTGTGTCACAACATGTTAGTTGTGTCAACAAAAAGCAAGCTCAGTTGTTACTGTGTTTTTCAAGTCAGACATAAGAGATTCAGAGAAATAACAGAAGGGAGAAAAAACAACTCAATCACAACACAGCTTTTGAGAGGGTTAATTGTAACTTGTGTTTGGTTTTCTCAGCATTTTTTTTCTCTTACTAGTTTTCCTTGTTAATGGATGAAATAATCAAGTGTTACTTACAACAGATAGCATTAAACTAAATATCATTGATATTGTCATTTTGGTCACTGGAAAATAATTTTTAAAAAGCCAACAAAGGAACAACTAGACAGAAACACCTAACACCAGCAGGAAAGTGATCTCAACTGTGCCTGGCATTGTACAGCAAGTAATAAAGTGTATGGGACTTTATACCTTCAGACTCAGATGTCAAAGTTCAGAGCATTTTGTATCATTGCTACACATTGCTGTCTCCTTCATATGATAGCAGTACAGACTGCTTCACTGAGACGTCTCTCTTTTTGGATTCCATACGTAACTTTGTTTTAAGTCATTTTGTTTTAATACATGTTCTCCAGCAAGGTCTTTTGTCTGTGGAGTCCAATGGAAGGCAATTAATCCCTGGCAAATAAAGCTTTAATCATATGAAAAAGTGTCTAACCACAGCATTTATAATCTCTCAGAGCAGAATCTAATGCCGAAACTCAGCGCTCAAGTCCTAAATTTCGTTTCTAATGAATGTCAAACCCTGACTTCCTTTCAAGTGCAAGGCATGCGTTAGTCCTAACACACATGCTTCAGTGAAATACCTAGCCACGGCATTCACCAAGACAAACACTGGGAAGTGAACAGGATTATCGTTTCAAGTACACATTGTTAGCTAGGTCACTGAACTGCCAGCATGGGAGTCTTGCAAGAATTTGTGTGTTGTCCCTAATGAGAATTTCAGCATTATGAGTTCAGGGAAAGGCTTGTTTGTGGGTTTCTTTTTTCTCCACTCTGATTTTTCAGCTTTTTGACATAATAGCAAGAATTTTAACAACACTAAGGCTCTAAAACCCACTAGAATTATACACAAAAGAGAAAAATTCGCACAGTGCTTGTAGCTTGAAAATTTGCTTTTGAGTTTAAAAACAGATCTCTGAGAACTTCAGATAAGACACTGACTCCCATGCTCATCAGATGAAGTTGTCTTTCTTCACGGATGCAGCTTTGCTTCTGAAGTAACAAAAATAAGCTTCCCTGATAAAATGGCAGCAGGTCCTATATTTCTTTACCGTTCTAAACAGGAGAATATACAGCTTTATGTACATTCATTTGCAGGCAAAGACCTATGATCATCAGTGTGTTTTTGTCATGGGGACAACTGTTCATCAGCAACTGGAATGAAATAACCACTCTTGGTCTCACGCACTACACATCACGCAACTCAACAGACAATGGCTGAACAGTTTTCAGCTCTTACTGGGGTAATCTATTTGAAATAGATGGTTCATTAAATAAAGTCTTTCTGATCCTTGCTCTTTTGGTTTTCTGTCACCAAGGAATCAATTTCAGCACTTGGCTGACAATTGCAGCTGCTGATCATCAGTTTTGTCCAGTCATACTGCTGAAGGTGAAGTTCACCTGCACTGCTGCATTCATTTTCACCAACTGTATGGACAGGCTTTATGTGGCAAGATTTTGGAGCAGGAGAGGCTACAGAGGTGGCTTCTGTGAGAACCGGCCAGAAGTTTCCCCTATGTCCAATAGAGCCAATGTCAACTGGCTCCAAGATGAACCTGTCACTGGCCAAGGCCAAGCCCATCAGCAACAGCAATAGCATCTCTGTGATAACATAACTAAGAATGAGGTAAAAAAAAACCACTGCACAACTGCAGCCAGGAGATAGAAGTGAGAATGTGAGAAAAACAACTCTGCAGACACCAAGGTCAGTGAAGAAGGAGAAAAGATGCTCCAGGCACCAGAGCAGAGATTACACTGCAGCCTCTGGTGAAGACGGGCAAAGCAGGCTGTCACCTTGTCACCTCTAGAGGTTAACAGTGAAGCCTATTTAGGACCCCATGCTGAAGCAGGTGGATGCCCAAAGGCAACTGTGACACTGTGGGAAGCCCACACTAAAGCAAGTTCCGAGCAGGACCTGTGGAAAGAGAAGCCCATGCTGGAGCAGGTTTGCTGGCAGAATTTGTGACCCCATGGGGGACACTCACTGGAACAGTCTGTTCCTAAAAGACTTCACCCGATGGAAGGCACCCACACTAGAGCAGTTCATGCAGAACTGCAGCCCATTGGAAATATTCATGTTGGAGAAGTTCATGAAGGACTGTCTTCCATGGGAGGGACTCCATGATGGAGCAGGGGAAGAGTGTAAGGAGTCCTCCCCATAAGGAGAAGGAAGTGGCAGAGAAAATGTGTGATGAACTGACTGACTGCAATCCCCAGTCCCCACCCCCCTGCACCACTAGAAGGGGAAGGTAGAGAAATCAGGAGTGAAGTTAAGCCTGGGAGGAAGGGAGAGGTGAGGAGAAGGTGTTTTAAGATTTGGTTTTATTTCTTAGTATTCTACTCTGATTTGATTGGCAATAAATTAAACTAATTTCCCCAAGCTGGGTCTGTTTTAATCATGACAGTACTTGTTGAGTAACCTCTCCCCATCCTTTTCTTAATCACAAACCTTTCATTATATATTTTCTACCCCTGTCCAGCTAAGGGCAGGGGGGGGGGGGAAGGGAGTGAAAGAGCAGCTTTGGTGTACACCTGGCATCGAGCCAGGGTCAACCCATGACACCAACGCATTCCTTTTCCTGACATTCACTAGCCTTTTTTATATTTAGTAAGACTTAAAGACCTCTGTATTCTGTTGAAATAAAGAGATAAAATTAATTGGAAAGAAAATATTCTCTTAAGACATGTATTCTCTTCTATCAAGAATAAATGGGTTATGTAATTGAGATCTCACTAGAAAAAGGCCTTCAAATTGGTCAGTCATGCAGACCTGTAAGAACGATCCTGTACTAGTCAGAAATTCTAGTGTGTCAACTGCAAACAGTCCAAACCTTGGAACCAACTTGGAATGGAATATATAACACAACTCTACCAGTGTTGCCACAGACCACGGGTCATATTTGGTCTGCTGGCTCTTAACCAGCAGTAACTGAAAAGGAAGGAAAAAGGAAATTTTGTTCCTCCTATAGCTGACAGTTTTATGTGCTCTCCAGTTTTTGATGAACAGCAGAATTTCCTTTTCTTGTCCTTTTATCTCTATTCACACATCAACTTTTTGAGCTCAGTGCTGAAAAATGTCACTTGTCATATCCAGACTCTAGCAGTACTTTCATACTGACTTTCAGACAGTTGCAGCAGTGCCATTTAAATGTATATTGACTTATCTGTAACAAAGACACAGCTTTTAGTTTCTCCACAGTTTTGCACACTCTGATGACACTATCCACTTCTTAGAGTCTTGTCATCACTCAAAAACTACATTGCACATACATGGCACTGTTGAAGAAAGATGTTTAATGCAAAATTCCTTCATCTGAATAATGTTTTTTGTCTTAAAATCTCAAGCTGCTGAATTGTATATTAGTTAGATTAAGCAGTAAGGAAAAAATCCCCTCAATTTTTCTTTTCCTTTAAATAAAATATTCAACACATATTCTGATACTGTAAAGAAAGCTACTTCACTTATTGCTTCAGGGTAAGTACTCATCATTCTCCTGGTAATATGGTCATGGCCCTTTTTCTCACTGTCAAATGGAGACACAGAAGGGCTGATACTCCATTCAACTCCCATTGCTCCCACACTAGTGAGGTTCATAGGGAAGTTCCCTGTCTCACTGATAAATCTGTGCCAGCTTTGTTTCAACTAAAGTCATGCTTACAGTTCTTTACTTTTTTTTTTTTTTTCTGTTTTACTTCCAATAAGGTACTTGTGCAAGTTGCTTTAGACACTATTGCTCAGGTTTTCTATTCTTTTTTAACAGAAGCAGAGACATCTTTTCACTAACAGTACTTTGGGATACTACGAAATACTCAGCTGAAGTTCACAGTTGAGCTGGCTGCTGTATTCCTCTTCACTATGCCATTTTGTCCTAACAGCCGTCATTCCATAAGGTAAGACTGTGTTATGTCATCAGGTGTGACTTCGTCATAAACCATCTTTGGAAACAAGAAAATTCAGGAGCAATAGCCATAAACAATGACAACTTTCACAGCTGAGTTTGTGGATTTAGCACATGCCTTTGTACAGAGGAACATGTATCTGAGGAAGGACTACACTGCTTGCTACTTTTCCCTTCCACTCCATACCTCCACCCATTTCATATCATCATATAATCTACAGCAATAACTATAGAAGCATTCTAAGAAACATTCCTGAAAACCTTTGTAACAACAGTAGGTAAAAAGTCATTTGAGGCATATTTTGTTTGCTCATAACAGCTACATCCATAAAGTTCCACCATTTTGGTATCCAATACACACCAGTGTGCAAAAAAAATATGAAATATTTCCACATTAAATATATTTACACATTAAAGTATCATCAAATTCTACCAGATGCTAAGTTCCAATCAATCACAACGATCTTTCTTTAGTCTAATAGTCAGTTAGTCTTTTCTGACTCAAATTGTCACTGTACGTCATTTCAAGATCACAGGCGATTCTCTTTCACATGCAAAGCATTGTCTGAAAGCAATAAATATGACCACCAACACTCAGAAATTACAGAATAGCATCTGTACCGAAGAAGTTTTACTATCATGCATTTTGTATGTAAAAAGTAAGTTCAACTATATTCTTAAATCATCATGTGAACATAGATTTCAAAAGTATCACATAGGTTACTCTTGCTTTTAATTATAGACAAAATTTACTTTGCAAAAATGCCTCCCACTTGACTGAGAATTATACTTATATTATATTTTATATATACAGTGTCCCAAGAGGATGGGTCTTCATTCTAGGTTGCTGTGACTACATACAGATAAACTGAATTTGGATATATGTTAAATCTCTGCCCTGCTTAGTGTTTGATTTTACAGTTAAGCAAATAAAATGTTTGGCCATGCAATTTTTTTTTTCTAAGATAGCCTGGATGTCTTTTCACAACCCAGCTGAAAAGTCATTTCTGCATTTTTAAAATGCAGCAGACAATTTTGATTATAAAGACAACCTTTACAAAACTACAAGGTCATCTCATGTAGACAGATTGAAATCATAAATTACTCCTAAGTCAAATCCTTCAGGTTACTCCTAATTCAAATCCTTCAGGTCTTACTGCTGTAAGATCCTTTGATTAACATCAATGGCAATTTTTTTCAGTTTGAGATTTCATTATAACAATTGCTTATGCTAAGAAAAAAAAAAAGGGGAAGAAGAAAAAAAAAAAACATATTACTTTCTGGCTAATTCAGTAGTGTTCTTGGGACAAGAAAAATGCTACCATTACATTTGTAAATGCTCCTGAGATTTTCAAGCAGCAACAGTACCCCTACTGATGGTTGTTAATGACATCTTAAAGAATTCTACATCTATTTCATTAGGGAAAGTCAAGTATCATTGAAGGGTTGCCAATTATTCCCCCTTTTCTATGATACAAAGGTGCCTGTCAGTGGGTGTCAAGTAGGATACATTTAGGTCTTTTACAGTAGGTTGACTGGAGTTAATACAGGGACATCTTTAGCCTGAGGGGAGAAAGGGAAGCAGAAAGAGGGTGGGCAGATTTTTTTATTTTAGTCTGTTTAAAACATCACAAAAAATAACACATTTCCCCACCCTCCTCCTTTTTCTCTTTTTCCTAGAGGAGACAAAAACATAAAAACCATAAAAACCCATAAAAGAGGTCTTACTTTCTCTGTCAGTTCTAGAATATACCGTTGTCAGTCTGAAGATTCTCTTTTTCTACAATTTCCTCATTAATTCCTGAAGGTGCAAAGTGGGGAAAAAAGTAGCAGATAGGGACAGGACAAATAGCATCAGGACAATGGGGTTATGACTAGGGAAGATATCAGAAGGAGCTCTCATATATTCCTTCTTCTGTTATTTACCTATTCGTACCACAATAACCTTTTCCCTATCAGTGAGCTTGTCACCTTCATACCCAAGTTGAAATACCGGACTGAATACTGTAACTCCCAGAATGCAAGTGTTGCAAACCTAGCTTTGATATGAGAAAAAAACAGGATGAAATTGAATAACTTAAAGTGCTATTTCCTTAAATAAAAGCAGTTCAATTCTGCAGACAGATGAACAGTATTTTTAACCATAAATATAAAAATCTTATACAGTGTTACAGTTTAAAATAAAGCTTCCTGGTTAAAGTTGTTGGAAAATATGAGAAAAAAATACAATTGATTGAAACAAGCCCTCTAAGAGTTTTTATTAAAAATATTTAGTCTTCAGAAGTCTATCTTTTGATACCACTTATTCCATTCTTTTATAGTTACCACCTGTTTCTAAAAGGAAAGAGAAAAAAAAATTCTTCATCTTTAGGAAAGCAAAATGTAAATTATCACTTTGTTCCTTAAATCAAAACCACTATACTAACAAAGGCTGTTATCTGGCTTTCTCCATAAATGCAGTTCATTTTTGGTGTCCCAGAGATTTTCATCTATCTTCACATTCACTGAAATTTTGTAAGGCTGGAGAACAGAACAAAACTGGTTGAACTATATGGAAAAAAAGTACAAATGTGTATGTATTTGCTCCTTTTATTTAAGAAAACAAGACGGGAAAATGTGAAGTCTTACGTAGCCTGGCTTTTCCCAAGGAACTTTTAGGCACAGGGTGAATAATCAGGTTGCAAAGTTAAGAGTTCTGCCCAGAAACTCCAGTGCATCAGCAATATCCCAATTGTAGGTATACCAGGAAGACTCAAGATTAGATCTTCTGTGACGATTTTCAAGATCATCGATTTTGTCCATGAGGGAATGGGGTTTTTTGCTGTTGCTGTCAGCACTGTCTGCTGAAAAGCAGTTTAGATTGTCCTTGACTTTATTAATTCTTTCCTGTCTTGCAGTTACTCTCACTGCTGTATCAGCCAAGGTCATATAAACTGTTTATACATCTGCTTTAATTGAAGGCAAAACACACATTAAATGGGAGACATTACCTGCTTTAATTTCAGCTAAGATCACTTGAAGGTCCATGTTTTTGATGTAGTCTTTTCTTTGATTCATTTCTGACTAAACTGCTGAGTGCATTAGGATCACTACTGATGCAAGCACTCTGCACCTGAAAGAAAACATCCAATTCACAGCATCTGAGGCCTGCAATCCATTCTCAGAACAAAAATCACAATACTGAGCATTCAGCAAATGGTTGACTACTAAACCCCTATAGAAGAAGAAACAGCAAATACAGCTTTTTCCTCCCTGTTTCTGTATACTAATGGTACCTAAGAGCATACAGATGCAAGATAGATGGGACATAGTGGGATAAGCACCAACAATTTTGACAGTTGTGGACATGGTGTGACAGCATGCCATAATACCTTCTTCTTAATGTGGCATAGTATGCTCTAGCTTTTCCATTATGCTATCCCATGTGTAGAAACCTCCAAGTTGGTAATTAGCTTGAGAAAGCAATTGCACACACTTCTGTTCTGTTCTTTCAACAAAAGACTCAGTAAGTTAATTAACTAAAGCATTTAAAATAATTAAGAACTAAAGTTACAATTACAGGTCTTTGATTTTCCAAAATAAGTTTTTCTTCCCCCTTTGTCAAAGATACGATGACTTTCTGAAAAATGGAAGAATTCTTGACAAAAAAAATATATATGAATTTTCCCATAAGGTTCTTCTATCAAAGAACCTCTTTCTACTTGGTTAAACTAGAAACAAAGTACTTCATCTAGGTAATCTCTTCACAAAAGGTTTTTGGTTTTAACCTCTTAATCACTACATAACATTTTGGTATAATGAAACAAGAAACTGCAGAAAGGATTCTTTCAAACTCCTTTCTACAGCAGGCTGCTTCAGCCAAGCTGCAGCTCCAGTGAAAGGGAGAGTACAGTGAATCCTGCGAGTCATATATATGGATTTGCGATAGAATTTTTGTGTTCATAAAAGAAGAGTCATGCAGCCAAGGAAGCTTCATTTTTACCAAACAGATATATACAAATGCAATTGCAACTTCAAAGAAATCAATGAGCCTAAAAGAGAGAAAATATTTACTGCTGGACTGACTGAAGTTTAAAAAGAAGGCAGGATTTTTTGGTCTTTGTTTTTCCATTTTCATGTATATTTTGGGCTCCCTTGTTGCACCAAAATTCTTTGTATTTCAACCGTAGAGGTGCTTAGATAGGAAATACTTGAGGCTTCAAGAAGAATATTGAGAAGGTATTCTTCTGAAAAGGTATTCTCTGAGATAACTGAAGATGTGAAATCTGGCTAAAGTTGCTTATCGCTTTGCTCATAGGACACATTTTTTTCTCTCCTCTCAGAGACTGTAAGTGTCAGCAGAGAAAAAAACCCTGCATTTAAGAGCTCCTCTAGCAGAAAGCATAGAGTTGACATCTGTGCTAAGAAAGGGGCAAGGGCTTAATTGACTGCATTCATGTTACAGACAGACCAAAAGGTATAGGTTTGATTTTCATGCTACTTTTAACTTGAATAATACATGACAAAGTCCTTGACTCTCCTGTACAGCAGTGGAGATCCATGGTGACGTCTGCCTAGACGTTAGTGATGTATGTAAGAAAACTATGACTCTTCTTCCATTGCCAACAGAAGCCATTTCACGTCCAGTTCATTTCATTAGCTTAAAGTTTCAAGCTGGATACCTTAAAAACCAATTAGCTTAAGGTTAACTGTCTACGGCAATAGCTTGAAAAAATATTTCATTAAGATGTTCTGGAACTAAGTACCTTTAAGGCACCACCACTTGTCACTCAAATTTAAAGTTTCTTTATTTCTATTATTTTGAGTGCTTTATGCACAATGCAGAAAAAATGATTTTTTTTTAATGAATCAAACTTACAAAGCAGCTAAATGAAGTATTTCAGTTTATTTAATAAAACTAAATTGAAAACGGTGTCAAGACGTGTATTATCTGATCTTCATGCTTCTCTGAATAAAAAACAGCCCTCCTATCAAGAAGCCCTATTCCCCACTTTTCTTACATGTGTATCCAGGAATAGAAAAGAAAGTCTGAAAAAAATAAAATACCAAGAATAAAAAGTGTCTTGTCATATGTGCAGTGAGGACAAAAAGCAATCTAAAAATATTTTTCCCTTGCCACAGTGCATTACCAAAATAGGACTACATACATGAAATTAGTATTTTCATGTTTGGTATACTTGATCTATGCACAACCATAAAGCAATGCTGCATACTACTGCTTTATCAGTGCAGCTCTAATCCACTCTACAGCCTCCATCCCCCTCCCCAACCAAAAAAAACCTCCAACATCACAATATCTTATTGAATAACATTGCCCCACTCCGACTGGTGAAGCTAAAAATCAAAGAACTGCTCCCTCTTTTACCAGATTGAGTGTTTTACCCAGGCATTTAGGTCTCTACATAAAGTGAAAATCTAAAAAAAGCTGGTTGAACTTTCACACTGCTCTTTGCCATAGAATTAATCTCTGGAATAGAAAAATGCTGTCCTTTCAGCAGAAAGGACAAGCTTCAAAAAAGTGGTATGTTCCACTTGTAAACAGACTGTGAATACAAGCACTCCCTCCACCCTACTCGACATTATAATAGCCCATTTTACTGCTCACTGATACTCTCCCAGTCTTGTATGCAGGCAAGCCAGTTTTCATCAGAAGACATATGCCTAAATTTTTCCAGAATGAAGGATTCAGACACTTAAGGAGAAAAGGACAATCAATAAAAAAAAAAAAAAAAAAAAAAAAAAAAAAAAGCAAGTGCACTTGCAACCCCAACCCTTCACAGAACAACAGCAAAATATATCCTATCAATATCGCAAAGAATATTGATTAGTTCTCATGCACACAGACTTCTCAGGAAAGCTTGATTTCCCTGTAAAAATGATCCTGGAGTTTACCATGTTTTTCTCCTAAATTGAGGTGTTTGTGTTGTTTCAGCATTCAGTGAATATTTCAGAGAAGCCTAAAGGGGATAGTATGTAAAAAAGAAAAAAATGACAACGTAAAAATGTGACAGTTGTGAAACCAGATATACCACAGCTATGGAAATGAGTGTCCTACTGCAGGCACACATTGGAACAGTATTTTCCCAGAGCTGGCTATAGTCCATAAAGCTTTGATTGCATTTGCCTTATAGAGCAAAAGTTCCAAAAAAGATTACCTGTGTACACTGATAGCACCTCTGAGTGCATGCCTATGACTCTAGTTTGGTGTATGCACCCCCAGCTCAGCTCTGAGTAACTGAAAAAGCAGCAGCAGTCTGGGCTGAACTGTGGGGAGCTCAGCAGGTGCCAAGAAACCCTCCTGAGATGCAAGGAAAGATTAGCGCAGTTCACCTCTGCTGAGTTTTTGTTAACATACCTGAGCTGCTGCCACTTTGCAGACTATTGCATCCTCTGCTCACAGAAACATTACTATAGTGGGATTTTTTCTACAGCTTTCATGTGAAAACTAATCATGATCTTAAGATATCTGATAAGAGAGCATACATGTCACCTATGTGTACTGACAAGTAATTTTGAGTTCTCAGAAATTAATTGCATGTCACCTTTTAATCATCATAAAATGATAGAATTGTTTGGGTTGGAAGGGATCTTTAAAGGTCATCTTGTCCAACTCCCTCTGCAATGAGCAGGGACATCTTCAACTAGATCTGGTTGCTCAGAGCCCCATCTAATCTGACCTTGAATGTTTCCTGGGACAGGCCATCTACCACCCCTCTGGGCAACCAGTTTCAGAGTAAAACATTTCTTTCTTATACCTAGTCTGACTACTCTCTTGCAGTTTAAAACCATTACCCCTTGTCCTATTACTACAACGCCTACTAAATAATCTGTCACTATCTCTCTTATAAGTCCCCTTTAAGTACTGGAAGGCTGAAATAAGGTCTCCCCAGAGCCTTCTCTTCTCCAGGCTGAAGAACACTTTTAGACTTTCTTCATAGGGAAGTCATACCAACCCTCTGATCATTTCTGTGTCCTTCCCTTGGGCGCACTCCAACAGGTCCATGCCCTTCTTGTGTTGAGGGTTTCAGAGCAGGACGCAGTACTCCAATTAAGATCTCACCAGAGCAGAGAGGAGGGGCAGAATCACCTCCCTTGACCTGCGGGCCATGCTCCTTTTGATGCAGCCCAGGATACAATTGGCTTTCTGGGCTGGAAGCGCACATTGCCAGCTCATGTCCAGCTTTTCATCCACCAGTACCACCAAGTCCTTTTACACATGGCTGCTCTCAATCCGTTCATCTCCCAGTCTGTATTGATACAGACAGGTAGGGTTATGAATACTTTGTGAGCCTTAAAAGTTGGCAGAAATAAGTGTACCTGCTCATTTCAAGCTACTTTTTTTTTTCTGGTTTATTCCTAGTCTGAAATCAGAGAAGCATCCAGAAAGTAGAAATGTGATTAAAGACAGAAAAATGGAGTTCACTTTAAAGCTTAAGCATAGAAAACAAGCACTGTATTTCATAATTTCTGTTTATCATGACTGTAGAATAGGGGCACAAGTGAGGTTCCTGATCAGGCTTCAGCAATTCCTCCAATTTGGAAGAATCTTTGAACACAAAGGAGCAAAGCATGACTCCTGTTCTGATTTATTTAATCCCTGGATGCCACTCTAAGCTGCTACACAGATCTATTGCTTTGCTGTAGGTTTGAAAAATGCATAAATAGTAAAACTTGCATCAGTTGCTACAAGTATTAACTGATTTCTCATCTTATCTTAATGTAATCTGATTACTCATCAGGTATTACAAAGTTTTGTCAGGATAAACAAAGCCAAGGTCTTATAGGATTTAAATTTGGCTTGGCTTTACTCAAGCTGGTGTACTTAACTATCACCACAAGACATTCAGGAACTGGAATGTGCTGTGCAGGAAGATTTTGGCACAGTATTTGCTCTTTGGAAAGGATTATGCCTTCAGCTAACAGAGATCTTATGCTGGAAGAAATTCAGGTCATTGACAGGAAAGGATGGTTTGACAGAGTGAAGAGCAGAAGTATGTGGCCTTGAGAGAAACATGCTGAGAATTAAGGGTCTTTTGGGTGGGAGAAAAGAAAAAGCAACATTTTGGGGAAAGGGAGGGAAATCCATCTGGTGCCTATAAAAGCTACATCTCTACTACCTCTTCCACAAAAGCCATGCCAAGTGCAATCAGATGGAGTAGTCCAGAAGACTCCATATTCAGATAACCATGTAGGGGACAAAAGCTACAAGCAATATCAAAATCCTGGTACCAAAACTAACCCCCTATTCCCACTCGTTTGTGTAGAAACGTATGTTTCCCGTAGAAAAAGCTGTTTTACAGAAATGCTTTGCACCTACCCCCATAAACACACACAAGATGGTTTTGCTTTTAGATAAGTCCCTTTCCAGCCCCAAACTCTTAAGTTAAACACAGAGTCCAGAGCAGAGAGATCTGGGTATC
>WUAM01000131.1:1041027-1058429 GCA_024336885.1 Actenoides hombroni
CAAAACCAAACAAACAACACCCTCCCCTGAAAAAAAAAAAAGGGGGGGGGGGAGGGGGGAGAAGAAGCAAAAACCAAAAAAACCAACCAAACAAAAAAACCCCACAAAACCCCAAAACACAAACCCCCCACAAATTAAAAAAACACCACACTTTAAACTCAAGCTATAGCTATGCTCATTTCATATATTTAAAAGCTTTTGAGAGTGTACCATATTAATGCTACTCTAAAAATGCCTGTTAGCAACCGGACACCCAAGTACAGTGCAGATTGAACATATCAAGTGCTTTAGTTACTAATTCATGTCACTTTGACACAGATGACCCATCTTTTTGTTTATGTATAAGAACAAATATAAAGTCTTGGGTGACCTTTACACTGTTACTCTTGCTGGTGCTATAAAGAATTAATGAGATGGGGTTCACAAAGCACTTTGGGAACTTTATGTTCTACTGTTATTCATTATTTAGTAAGACATGGGAACTTCCCACCTGACCTCCAGCAGGTCTTCTAGCCTCTACACCTCTGCTGTACTACTCATTTTAAAAAAATAATAGATGAATGTAACTCCATAATAATTCAGAAGGTTTCCTTTTGCAAATCATAAACCAAGTGAAGCAATCCATCACCGTTCAAATACTTGGGCTTCTTTCATTTTGGATATTAGCAGTTTGCACATACTGGTTGCTGGTATGTTGCTTGAGCTGTTTGCCAAGAGTAACTTCTGGAAAGATCTTCTACTACATCAGTTCAATCACCTCTTCCCTTTTGCTATCTGAGTTCTGGACCTCTGGTGTGCAGTCACAGCAGGGCCCAGTCAGATATGTACTGTGGGCATGTGTTCAGCAATTAGACATTAGTAGTGGCATACAAAGTGCTTCCTTATCTGCCATAGCAGTATTTCAGCTAGTGCTTTGCAAGTGAGTCAGGATATTCCTGGGATGAACTGCTGCAGATGTCCCTGCTGAACCTTCAGTGTTACTGACTCTGTTAAGATGGTAACTCTCAGTAACAACCGATGCTGGAGCTAAACGTGTCTGCAAATTCCCTCTTTCCTAGACTCTATGACTTATTGCTGCTTGGATGACCTCCTTAGGGTAATGAGCAGCTTTTACAAGAAGGAGAAAGAACTGTATGTTACCACTAATAATTTCTATT
Organism: Actenoides hombroni; assembly: GCA_024336885.1. NCBI lineage: Eukaryota > Metazoa > Chordata > Aves > Coraciiformes > Alcedinidae > Actenoides > Actenoides hombroni. Next base: position 1,042,185 of record WUAM01000131.1, read on the forward strand.
TATTTTATCAGCTGTGGGATTTTCTAAAACATCTCTATAGTTTCAATGTTTCAGAAAGACACTATCATGTAGGCACACTGCTCCTCATCCCTAGCTTTCTGAAATTTCTGTGCTAAGAACAGGTTTTCCCAGATCCCCCAACGCTGAATGACAAAGTATATCATACATCTCTGGGCTTCCAAGTTCAAGAAATACAGGAAACTACTGGAGAGTTCAATGGAGGGCTACAAAGATGATTAGGGGACTGGAACATCTCTCTTAGAAGACAAGGCTGAGAGACCTGGGGCTGTTTAGCCTGGAGAAGACTACTGAGAAGAGATCTCATCAATGTTTATAAATATCCACAAGGCTAGTCAAAAGGATGAGTCCAGGCTCTTTTCAGTGCTGACCATCAACAGGGCAAGAGTCAACAGGCACAAACTAGAATACAGGAAGTTCCACCTCAACATAATGAAAAACATCTTTGCTTTGAAGGTGGTCAAGCACAGGAACAGGCTGCCCAGCAAGGTTGTGGAGTCTCCTCTGGTGACTTTCAAAACCTACCTGGACATGTTCCTCTGCAACATGCTCAAGGTAAACCAGCTTTACTAGATGATCTCCAGGGGTCCCCTCCAACCCCTGCCATTCTGCTATTCTGTGATCAGTTTTAAGAAAGTGTTATCATACTAAATATCATATTTCTGCATATATTGGAGTGATAGTAAGTTAATATGGAAACATGTAAATGTCCCATTACATTATGTGTTATCCAAACAAACTGGAAAACAACACATTAAACAGATGTATTGTACATTTAGAAAGACTGTTGGCTAGCTGCCAAAACAAGGGAAGGCAAAATAGATGTGGAAGAACAAAGTGTCTTTAAAGCAAAGTCACTCAGTAGATCTGTGGCAGATCCAGGAACAAGGAGAACACAGACTCTCTGCTCACAAGGTGGTGATCTCAGCAACAAACCCTAGAAACTGCATGCACATATTAAACAAATCCTCTAACCATCTCCCTATGAAGTTTCACATTTTTCTGTACCAAAAATGTCAACATATCATGTTGATTTCCTATTCCTGTATGATAAACCTTTCCCTTATCTTCGTCATTGCTCTTACCACCTACACTAGTGTGGCTTAACTACAGTCCTAGAAAATGGTTCCACTACATCACAACAGAAAGAGCATACATCAAGAATAACCAGGCATAGCCATTCTCCGGGTAAAGCACTGCATGAGGGTTCAACTTTTTTCCAAATTTGGCTGCCTTTAAAGGCATCAGTTTTCTATCATGCAGAACCTGTTCTAATCCCAGTTCTTAATCCCTCATGATAACATTTAATGTGCTGTTATAAGACCCTTACTGCACAGCTCATTCTAATGCTAACCATGTCTCCTATACTGATATAGCTGGGAGCAACTATAGCATAAATTTTTCTAATACACAGATTTTACTTTTTGCATTAGATGCGAGATACATCAGAATACTAATCTAGAATTCACAGCTCAATTAATTTTTAATTTTATTTTAATGGCCCTTCTGCAAAGCAACTCGCTAGCATTTATTTTATTATTATTACTATTATTATAAACTTTCGCTGCATGGCTTCCCCAGTCAAAACACCGTACAATGAATCTACGTGTCTTTCCATGATTTAGATATGGTTTAATGACAATAAAAGAAACTTTACACTATGAGAACAATCCTCCTCAAAAAACAGCTGAAATTCTTAGAGATTCAGAGCCAGAAAGCATTTTCAACTCTTACTTAAGCAGATCCACAATCACACAAAGTCCCAGTTCCACACAGTAAAACCTGTAGCACACATGAAAGCAACTAAATATGAATGAATGAATGAGTAGGATAGCATTCTTGTTAGTACAGAACTGAGAGAGCAGAATTTCTCCATACCATACTCGTAATAGCTTGCCAGTGATTCTTTAGAAGTGAAAGATTCCTTCCCCAAAAGAAGGTGTCTACATACCAATATGGAATTGCAGGAGACAAAACATCTGACTTCTAAGATGACTTTTCAGTCTTTAACAAACCTCTACCCACAAAAGCTCCTTTTGCATATAATGCAAAGATAACCCTAAATCCCTGCAATTCAAAAATCCACAGCATTAGGTCATTCCGAATCTAGTGTGATTGGTGCAGCTAGAGGCCCTCTTGGATCTGAAGGCAACAAGTAGCTGTGTGTTTACCTATGGAATTAAAAACACCACTTTACAGAACCCGAAGTTAATTGCCATCAAGGACTATTAATCACTCTGGTTACATTGATAGAGTCAGTATTATTTACCTTGCACAGCTGCAATATGATATTCAGTAGGACTAGACTGAGAAAGACAGACATCCGCAGATCAAGCAGCTCTCAGACAACACAGGATAATACGGTAGTCCAATCCCTCTTGATGAGCTTGCTTTATGATTGTAAAGTACTTTGTATGTTTGCTGTCTTTTGAAAGACATTGAGAACACTTACTAAATAATACATGCACAAGTAGAACAGAAACCTAGCCCTTTGCAAACAGCATTATCCTTATGGAGTCTCCAATAAAAGATTAAAATGTTTAAATCAGAAATGCTTAAATGGCAGAGCTCCTGTGAAATGAATTATTTAAATCACAGAATGATAGGGGTTGGAAGGGATCTCTAGAGTTCATCTAGTCCAACCCCTCTGCTAAAACAAGTTAATCTCGAGCATGTTGCACAGGACCATGTGCGGATGGGTTTTGAAAGCCTCCAGAGGAGGCTCCACAACCTTGCTGGGCAGCCTATTCCTGTGCTCGGTCACCCTCAAAGCAAAGATGGGTTTCCTTATGTTGAGGTGAAACTTCCTGTGTTCTAGTTTGTGCCTGTTGCCCCTTGCCCTGTCACTGGCCAGCACTGAAAAGAGCCTGTCCCCATCCTCTTGACTCACCCTGTGGATATTCATAAGCATTGGTAAGATCTCCTTTCAGTCTTCTTTTGTCCAGGTTAAACATATATACAAGTTAGCTGTTTTGATAGTAGCTTGCAATCACTTAACTAAAAAGGCAGACCAATAAACTGTCTTTAAAATTATTTATTGAACTGGCAAAGATTGCCATACCCTTCAGTAAGAGACACTGCAAAGCCACTCAAAACGTACTTGAACATGTATTTATGAAAAAGCAGCATCTCCCCAACCACAGTGAGCTGCTTTCTGCCTTTAGAAGAGACATTGTCTGCTCTCCTCAAGCAGTGAAAGGGATAAATGCAAAGTGTCCTTCTACTCCCACCCTATTTTAGAGAATGTATCATAGCTTCTAACATACTTGCCATTTAAACTTAATACTCAAGAAAGCCTAATGTTTTTAATTCTTCATATTTGGAAAGCAGAAAAAGTCTTTATCATTTATGGGTTCCAGCATAGCTAGGTTCTTAACCGAGATAGCAGAAAAACCTAAACCAGGGAACCCTCCTCTACAGCTACCAACATGCCAAGCGGATGAGCAACTCTTCACCTTCCTTGTGGTGTGCCTTTCTCATAACCCACCTATTTTAAATGCTTTCTGTAGGTGAAACAAAGAGGACCAGAGTATTAAACTAAGAGTGCTGAATAAGGCTCCTGACAGAGTCAGGGGTTAATTTGTTCAAATTACATATTATCAAATTATTAGAGTAGCCTTACTTGTTTTCAGTATAGTTCTCCATCTGAGGAAAATCTGAATCTAAATTCTGCAATTCTCCTCTTAAACTCCTGCTACGTAAATTTTCAGCTACACATTTTCCCTCATAAATTTGACACTCTTTTGTAGCAAATGAGTCAGAAAACAAAGCCGAGAGAGAGAATTTAGTTCCAGCTACAGGGTCAGTGCAACTTTATATACACCTGACATTTTAATCTCCTCCGTTAAGCATGAGCCTAAGCAGGGAAATATAAAAAGGAAAAAAAAAATAAGAAAAAAAAAAAATTAGCCCAAACTTCCATGCACAGACATCAGGGAATAAATTTTAAGCAGATTAAACTCGCAGCTGTTCACCACTCTAGAGTTCTGTTTCGCCACATGAAGTACCATAGCAAGACAAAACATTAAAAATGCTCTTTAGTATCAGTCCCCAGGCCCCAAATCTTCATGGAGTGATCAGATTTTATTTCCTACCTACAGAAAACATCTCTTTCATTCATAGCTACTTTTCAAGTGCTTTACACAGGACCTCATGTGTAATGATGTGGGTTTCTCCTCTACCCCCAACTGGCAAGCGCTCTTGGTTTGGCGGTTTTGTTAAAGCACTAGAAATTACATATGAATGCATTAGGTTTTTGGTGAATCTAAGGGTTAATTATATAAACAGGTTAAGAGGGTTTGTTTTGATCAATTTAACAGAGAATTGCATGTTGAGAGTATTTTCCAGCTTTATCAGAGTTAACACACAAATCAATACACATTTCTACTTGTATGTGTCTTTTTCTCATGTCACATCCAATCATTATCTAAGATAATGTATTTTAAAGATAAAGAGTTTTGTTCCCTGTGAACCTACCCATCTTTCCAAGCTTATTTTTCTTCCATGAAGCCATAATGATTGGTTCAATTCATATAGCAACCTACACTAAGGTTAAAACATATCATTGCAACTTCATTATACTTTTAAAGTATAAATAGAAGAACGTATATTGAAGGAATGCAGTCTTCAGGGATCTACTTTGCTTTTTAAAAATGAATAAAAACTAAATAGAAAAGTACAGTATATTGCTCTGTGTATAGTTTCTCTCTAAAAGTCATGACCTAATAGGTTTTTCATGAGATCTAGACAGTGAATACAAATGAATTAATAGGAATGCTGTAAAATAATCTTAGCATAAGGGAGTACTTTGGTATTTCTGGCATTTGAGAATTTGATATGATAACTATTCTGATGATCAATGCAGATGATCCTTTCACTAAGAACTGTGTATTTCCTTGCATCTGAGAGAGACTGAGTGTCTGATGAACATGCCTACTACTCCACTTGGGGTATGCTGATGTAACAGCAAATGTAGAGATTGAAAAGAGAAACAAGAAGATAAAAAAGGATGTATTTGTTAATGGCATGCTGAAATCTGTGAAATAAAATCATCAGTGTTATCCAGAACCTTCACTTTAGACCACTGCAGAGAGCAGAGGCCGCCATCATTCTGAGCAAAAAAGCACAACCAGTAGTGCCTTAAGGGCCTTCTTTCCTAAATTTTGAGAAAGACCTGCTTATTCTTGTCCATATATATTTGTTTGGGGTTTTGTTTTAAATAAATAAATTTCATCTTACACCACTAATTAAGTAAAAGAAAGGCCAAAAGTGAAACATGAATGAAAAATCAAAGTTACTTATGCAGGAAAAATCTTACAGGGGTTCTTAGAAAAAGAGAACATGAGTTCTTGTCACTGGGATTCTAAAGCTTGCTTTGAAAGCATTTTTTTCCCCACTTATGATACTTCAGTGTTATTTGCTAGGTAGGTGCTACAATTAAAAATAATTACTTTGATAAGATGAGCATCTAAATTCTGCTCAAGAAGATGCCTTAAAATATTGCTTGCTTATTAACAACTAGTTTGCTGGCTTTTGCGTTTATGCAATATTCCAAGAGGGAATGTGAATGTGACTAGGGTAATGCTTCCCAACCTAAGCATCAGTGTCACTCTTTTGGGAAAATATCACCATGATTTTGACAAAAATATTGATTTTTGTTGACAAGGCTAATTAAAATTCCAATTTTACCCAGAACAATAGATGTTATTCTATCTTATAGTGACAAACAAAAGCAAATACATGGGACTATTATTAAGCAATTTATTGAGAATCAGTTTTATTTCCACTTACACAAAACTACACTACTCATTCATAAAAGAATAGAAAAAAGAAAAACAAATACAAAAACCACTGCAGTGAAGAGTCAAATGCCTTACAAAGATGACATATATATCTAATCATTTTAGGCACAGAGACACTATGTTAGTAATTGCTTTAACGCATGTACGAAACATAGTTCTGCTAGAACACTATTTGTTTGGTCTGCTTATTGTAAACAAACTACGTAGCTCTCTTCCTCACCTTCAGGAAGAACTTTAGTTATCTTTATGTAAATAATCATTTCCTCAAGCATCTCTTCCTTGCTACATTACTGTCTGACTAGGGACTCTGAGCCCATGTCCTACCTGTGTCTCCAGAGCTTACTTCCTAAAGGAAGGTGTGCATCACATCAAACACTTTTAAGAAAGATTACAGCTCTTGAGCAACTCTGGATTAGAAATAGGAATTCCAAGAGTACTTGCCCCAACCTGTGTTAGGACATGAAACTTTGTGCCATAGCCAGCATATAAAATGTTATGTGATTAATAGAATATTTAACTGTAGATAAAAGAAAACCTGCAAGAATGACATAATAGCACATAAAATATCTTTACAGATTTTCTGTTTTCAAATATATCCAATTTCAGAGCCTGTCACAGAAACATGAACAATAAATTATTTTATTATTCCTTATCCATGCTGAAGGACTTTCTCATTGAAACACAATTAAACTCAGAGTCTAATTCAACCATTCCAGAAGTATTTATTACAGAATACAAATGCCAAATGCCAAACAGACACGGGCTTTGCATTGTCTCCCACAAAGTAAAAATACCTCAGCCTATACACTGACTTTTCAGATTATATATTCATTGTTCGAGGCAATCATTCAAGGAACTTTGGAGACCAATGAAAACAGAAAAAACCTGAGTAAGTTTAGTTAGCTTGGCAAAAGCAATAGTGCCTCATTCCAGAAGGTTGAAAAAGTAAAGATTACTACAACAGTTTCTCAAGCACTACCAACTAGGCTGTAAGTTAAAACTTAACTTATACTCATGATGACCCTGTAACAAGATCATTAATTCACAAACATAAACAATATTAAATAACACAAAAACAAGAACTGCTTTACATTGATCCCAGCAAATTGATACTCTTCAGGATTCAGAAACACAAAGGAATTCATCATACAGCTGGTAGTAGGTTTTGCAGAGTTTAAAGTACTCACCCAACCAGTAAAAACTCATTTCTGTTGAATAAAACCAAATAAGCTACTAACAAACACAGTAAAGTGCTTTTAACAAATAGTAGTCCAAGACAGATGATGAAAAAAACACTGTGGTGAATAAATGGAGCGGGAGGAGAGAGGAAGAAATAAATGTCCCAGACTTTCATATGCAACTCCAGAAGAAAAGCCAAATACTATGGAAATCCATTAAGATTAATCCACCTACCTTTGTTCATTTTTAATTTTTTTTTATTTTTAAACATGTGAACAGCTCTTATTGACTGTCAAGCCATAGCACTTGCTGCTGAACATCATTCAAACACTTGTAGGGAGAAATTACATCCACTATAGCATCATTCAACTGATGCTTAAGCTTTCACTGGAGCAAAAGAAGCAAATCCAGCTCCTAATGGCTAAGTCACCATCAGTTCTGTCACAAAGCAGATAAACTCCTCACCAACTCAGTGCAAAAAAGACAAAGATGGAAAAAAAAAAAAAAAAAAAAAAAGAACTATAGTTTTCCCAGTAACAGAGAAGCTCTGCCCTTATCAATAACTGGTTGTAGGGTGGCCTGAGAAGAAAACACTACCACATGCTTTCTGTCTACCAGAACTTCTCATGTAGAGGGAGAGACTTGATTCCTCTGTTAAATAAGTCCCATAAAGTCAGACCCTATTCAGCCACAGGAACAATACTCACAAGCAAACGACAATACTAAACTAGTTTGCACCTCCCCTTGAAAGCACTTTTAAGGTACCACTTCCAGACACCCAACTGCCAAGCAATATCATCCCAGCAGTTGGTACTTACCACTGGCTATATGTCAAATAGTGCTGGTTCCCTTTAGATCCACTATGTAGGGCTGTGCTGCATCTTATTCTCAGCTTTTCCTTTTGATTTGTCAGAAGACTTCAAGACAGGCTCAAATCAACCAACGTAAATTCATCAAATCAGATGTAAGGGTAAGTTTCAAGCACTACAAGAGAGATGATATATTTATTTGTACTAGGTAAATTTGAATATCTACTGTTGCAAATTGCTCTCCTATCCATGTACTCATCCTGAGAGCAAAAAGGGTGCCTTTTTTAATCATTTAAGCTTTACTACATTATTATATTATGACCAGGAAGACATACTGAGTTTGATTAACAAGAAAACACTTGGATCAAAACACCAAGAGTTAACAAGTTTCCAAAATGCTGGACCTTTGAGTGCTCTGACAATTTCCTTACCCTTCTCTCAATCACATGGAATTCATCTGCTCACACTCTTGAGTACCTGACCCTGTATTTTGAATTCCCTACCCTGTTACTTTCCCTTTTCCCTGGATTCTGAGTGTTGTCTTCTCACAGCACATAAACTAACAGCTGTCCTAGACAAGCTTATGTTCAATGCTAAATGGCCATCCTTCAGACAGGGTAAGGGAGAAGCAGAGTTGTGCCCCTGACTTGAATCGAAGATAAGGAATAAAAAGCGCTGCAAGACAGATCTTAAATTCTAACACACTGAGGAACTACTGTGATGCAAGTAGGAAACAATACTGTAAAGTAACACATGAAATTAATTAGCATTTAGAAAGATAGACAAAAATTGGTGTAAAACAATCTTCTCATCAAAAGCAAGAGGCACAAAAAACCCCAAACACATTAACTCTTAAATCCTGCAAAAAATTGCCTACAGTACCAGAGAAGAGCAAAGGGGGTTTTTTTATGCTCCAAGTGCTAAATAACAGCTTAAGAATTATTCAGAAACAGAGGCCAGTTAGAGAAGGTTGGCATAAATTGCATCTCATTTTAAATACAGGCAATTTGAGTTTAAATATATAAGCCCAGGGTTCTTCCTGACGTTCCAGGTTTTGCAAAGACTGTGATACGTGACTTCACAAAATGAGCGCAACACAAAGCTCTGCTTACACACAGTCAAGGCACCAATGAACTGCTTGGGAGTAAATTCTTCTCAGTAAAACTAGCATACAGTATCTCAGCTTCCTATAGAAGGTGAAATTTTAGATAGACTTTTACTATGGCACTGACAGGAAAGAAGTACAAAAAAACACACTAACATGGAGAAAAGTTATCACAGACTGAAGACAAAATAAAGCAGAATTTATTGTAGAATGAAGCAATGCTGGAATCATTGGATAGGAAACAAAGAGATATCTAGCTATCCAGGAGAAAAATGAGAGCATAAATTAACCTCTTAGGAAGTTAATTACTAAGAAAATATATTTATGGGGTTTCTCTCTCCACTGAGACAAACCATTTTTTTCACATGATACAACACATAGTTGCTTGCATGGTGGCAATATTGGTATGTCATCGTTGCTGTACATCAGGGGACACGCAAAGCTCTTCAGCAAGTGCAAATGGCAACAAAACAAGCTCAGATCCCTAGCAACAGAGGAACACCGTAACTTACACTGGTAAGACTTGAGAAGCATTAAGGTTAGTCTAAAAAACGTGATTTCTGAACAATGTCTTTTCCTCTGATCCTCCTTTCAGGACTTTTGTTGGCTTAATTATTACATATGCCACTTCTTACCCCACCAGTATAGCTTATTTTTACTTAATTCTTAATGTACCTTGAGTGTGTCAAGACCATTTGTGGTTACAAACAGCCTGATTTTCATCCTCAAATCAGGTTTTTCTGCAAGTATCCAGTTCTAAATAAGCCATCACAGTTCCATGCTCTTGACTCTGAACCGAATTAGCATGCAGACTGCAAAGACAATAAGCTAGGAAAAAATACTCTTGATCCATTAAAATCCATCCCCCCTATGTGATTTATTCATGTAAACCAGGCAAAAAGGTAGGATTCAGAGAAACTGAAATGGTACTAGTCAACAAGAAAGTATAATGGACAAGAAAAAGGATCTGAATTTTGATATTGAATAATAAATTGAGATGAAACAAAACTACAGAAAATTCAAAATATATACAAAAATCTAGCACACAGCCTTTATAAATATGATCTGTGAGTGCAAGTTCAAAGTACACCTAAGTGAGTTTCTAAACATAGTATTTCAAGAACACCGACATCCAGTAGTTCTGTTTGGACAACTTAGTATGACTCCAGCAAAAAGTTGATCCTAATGGTAACAATTTGCTGTCATCAACCCTCAGCTGGCTTTGAAGAAGATACGGTAGGGATCAGTTTGATCCCATGACTTTGGTAATGAGCCCCATGAAATCACCACACACAAAAAACCCAAAAGTCCTAAAAATAAGACCAAACAATGAATCATGTTCTTTGACAGATGTGTTACAAATATCTACCATGAGAGCTTTTAGCAGATGTCACAATGATGAACAGTAAAATTACAGTATGAAACCAATCTACAAATTTCATCATTTTAAGCACTGACTTTCAATAGGCAGCTGTTCAGGTTGTCACTTTTCTTCACTCTCTGCATAATTTCCACGGCTCAAAACCAGAAAGCATATACAAATAAAAATTACCAATCAAAGTTACACTAGCTGATGTGCTACTGTCATTAATTTTCCTTATCATATTTTATTTCTCAGTACACAGTGTTAGAGCTGTCAAGATACATTTCCCTGGCTCTTGTCCTGTTAACATACTAATTCAAACACATGACAGGCCAGTTTTCATGGCTCTGGCAGAAAGACTGAAGCTGTACTTGTAAAAATTATTTCTGGCAAAATAGTAGTATCCTTAAAAGTTGCTGGATAAAACTCATGGGAAGAAAACCATAGTTAGGAAAGAAAAATAATAGATGTACAGAAGAAATAAAAGCATGCTGTTCTCTTGTTTAATTCTGCTACAAACTTAAAGTCACAGTCAAATCACATCCTATTTGTGGTCATATTTGAGCAAGTGCATTTTTGTGGACAGTTTACACATTTGTGGTTTATCCCCATTCTCAAGCCTCCAGATCACCACTTACAGAAAAAAAAATGTAAGGTTTTGAAGCATCAAAAAAATACCTTTTGTGGTATATTCCAATTTCAATGGCTCCATTAAAATTCCGTCCATGAACTTCTAAGAAAATCTCTACTCTAGCAGGTGAAATTGACACAGAGTTTGAATAAAAGATGCCTCTTGTCTAGATTTGTAAATTAAACCTTGATATCAATCACCTTTACTCTTTCCTGAAATCACCCCTTAGTCATTTCAGAAATACTCTACCTGTAGAGCTCTTTCTTTCAGGCAAGCTCAACGAACAACACAAATGCAGTCTCTTTGTAGTCATATAGTTTTCTTTCTCTTAAAACAATGTCCAGAGAAGTGGAGGCAGAACTCCTCAGAGGAGGAGACAGAATCCCTCAAAACAGCCCCTCAAATTCCTAGATTCCTCCTTGCCAGCATCCACCAGTGAGAACCACTAGAGAATCCAAAGTAATTCATTACATTGTGCTTCACACAATGTTTGTGTTTAAACCATCAGCTCCAGAGAACTGTTCAGACAGTCTAAATGAAAGATACCATAAGAACACTATATTCAAGTGCACTTTAAGAAGAAAAACCTCCCAGAACAATTCTTCAATAGTCTAATACTGCTCTGTTAGGACTATTTTTTAGATGACTAAAAATGTTTGTATTCTTTACTGTTAGGTCAAAAATATTGCTTTATCCAGTAGAAAACCAATTTAGCTTATGCTAAGACTATTGCCAAATAAAATGCCTCTGAGGACTTCAAGCAGTAATCATATTTACATTATTTGCTCCAGCCTTTCATAAGAAACTTTATTTGCTCCAAAACCAGCATCACAATTATTGTTTGAAATAAATGACTTATATAGTAACTTCTTAAAAATATCAAGTATATGTAAGCTTTACCACATATCACTGATTTTCTTATTCACTTCGCCTTCAAACAGCTTTAATGCCTTCTAAAGACCTTTCCATCTGTTATTGTCAGGTGTCTCAGTCACCCCATTTTAAAAACTCATTTTTATACCTCAATACCCTTCAGAGCTATAGGCTGTCACTACCTTCTGGGACTGAAAGAGAGCACTGCCATCAAATCCCAGAATTACAGCAGCCCATTGCAACTCGGTCAGTAGCTAGCAACCCTGGCATCCCATAGCATCCACAGCTGCTTATGCTACCACAACAAACCAGTAATTTCTTTTTCATTTATTTTCAGATCATATCAGAAAAGAAAAAAGAAACCTACACAGTGGTAAACTGTTCATTGACCACATTAGTGATATCTTAGACACAGGTTAATTTTACTGATTCATTTACATGCATCTACCTAAGAATTGGGTTATTACAGCTACTGGAGAAAGGAAACACTGGAGCTCTACAGCACCTGCTGGGCTGGTGCTCGCAGAGCAAGGAACCCTAAACTACCAGCCAAGGGATGAAACTGGTGGTTTCTGCAGTGCCAGCTGCTGTAAAGTCAGTTGAAAGCAGACAGGTTCTTGGCTACTTGTTGATTAACTTTTGTAAGTAAATCAGGGAAGCTGGTCCCTGAGGAAGGTCTACAATACTGGGTGTCTCTAGACTGGACAAAACGCGCAGAGTTCCTGAAAGCTCACATTCTCATGGAATAAAATTACATTTCCCTGCCCACTTTGCTCACTGACTTGAAGTGATGTTAAAATACATCAGAAAAGCACTTAAAACTAAAAATTCCCAGATAAAAATATGGTTACATTAAAAAGTCCACTTTAGTTAATTTTGCTTATTTTTCCACACTCAGTCTCTATCATAGCCTAAATCACTGTTCTGTGAACTAAGCTTTCTAGTCACAGAGTTTGGTTAAAAACTGGAGAGCCTTCAGTCATTTCTAGAAGCAATGGAAATTGATGTTGCACTTGATTCTAGGAATAGACAGCAGGGGGTAGAAGGAAATTGGTCGTGCTTGGTCTCAATCTTTAATTAATATGGTCATTCATAAGCCACTCTCAAAATTTTACTTAAAGCATGTGTTTTTACTTATTTAGTAAACCATATTTACCTATGTTATTTGTTTTCCTATTCTTTAGCCACTTTTTCTGCTTTCTTCACACAGCTTATCAGAACATCCATTGGAGAAGAAACTAACGCAATGTTTAATATAAAACTATATTTTGGTGGAAACAAAGATTAGTTGAACACATATAGGAATCATTTTTGATAATTATATGACAAGGTATTATATGTACTACTTATAACTGAAGAGTAACATTGTTGTCCAAATTCAATACTGTTTACTTTTGAAGAGCCCCCAGTACCTGACAGAAAGGTACTGGTGTATCATCTGTTGCCATGTTACATTTCACATGGACAGATAGACGGTGACTACATCCTCTTGGACATGCACTTACCATCTCAGCTTGAAATCTAGGATCAAAACCTATGAATTTTTCTCTATCCCAAAGTTTCTTTCAAAAAAATAAGCCTGTACACTTTACAAGATCTTTTCTAATGCTAAAAATCTACCACTTTTCTCTGTCTCCAAAGTAAATTACTGACCATTCTTCTCAACAGCCTTCTGATATCAGGAGGATCACACAAACTATTTTAAAACAACATGTTCTCCGGACAATATTAGAGCCTCTTACAGTGATGCAGAACATGAACTCAGTTTACTGTGAAATTGTGCTGTTTGTGAACTATTTTCACTCGCTGGCTGTACCAGCCCTTGGCTAGGGGAGGGGCACCAGAGAGCTATTCAAAAGCAGTTTAGTTCCCTGCTCCCGAGAAATGTGAAAGCCCCAGCTATCAGCCTAACTGACTAGAACATGAAACAAATAGGAGATGCCCTTTCTCTGCACTCCGCCCTAGCTGGTCTGTGTGCTTGCATGGTGCTCTGAGAAGCACTGGGACTCTGCACTTGACATGCCCAAAATGTACATGTATTTCAGGATGTGGAAAAAAAAGAAGTCCTTACCTAAATAATTTCCCAGGAGCTTGGCGCATGTCCCCATTCCTCAGTTTGTGTCCTCAGTTTGTTCCAAGTTTGCTGTCCATTGCCAAAGTTACTGCTGTTATCATGTGCACATCTCTTCCTCCAAATGTCACATCTTATTGCCCAACCTCTGAGCATGAAAAGTGATTTCTATGGATAACATGGCTACATGCAAGAAAACATTGATGCTGTGCACAAGAAAAAAAGAATTTAATATTGCTTTGTTGACTGCTTTTAACACAGACTTCTACAGTTAAATCCCGCTGGTAGACCAAGAACTTTGCATAAGCACGTGTGGACTGAAATGCAGTTCCAGAAGAAGAACTGAGAAATCAAAGGAAACTGCATCAGCACTACACTGCTTTTAGTCTTTTTCTTCTGTGGTTTTATCTTTCAGTTCTTCATAGGCTAATAAACCAATATTGTAGTACCACAGAAGTCATTTCATTAACAGAAAAAGCACTAGCATCATATGAATGAGTGAAGATTAGTCATGTTAATAAAAGTGGTGAAAAGAGAGGATTCCACTCCTTCATTAGACTAGAAATGCGTTAAATTATCCTACTAACTGAATTTAATACATGCTTATAATCCTTTATTAATTCTCACTGTGTATTCAATTTTTCCAATACATTTGTAAGTTTCTTGGAAGAAATTCAACTGTTTCATTCAGTTATGATTTATTTTACTTTTCCAGCTCTGTCACATGAACAACAAATTCCTTTGGGGAAAGTATTTTCAGCTCAATACTAGGAATATTCTTTCTGTAAATTTGGCTTCACAAATGAAACAGTTCCTGTTTTTTAAATACATATAGATTTATCTTGGATGTCAGTTTCATTTTTATGAGCTATATTCTGACTGGTTGGTACCTAGCCACCACAACTAAGCTTTTACTCACTTCATATTTATATTTTTAAAGCCAGAACGCTAAACTCCAACACCCTATAACCAAAGGTTTGACACCTCCAGGTCAAAGGCATCTACTGTGTAGTTTAGAAAAAGCATTGTAAGAAAACTGTTTTCATTCATCTTCCAGTTGTTAGCTGCCTCAGCTTAGTGGCTGTTATGTTAACTTTTCTAGATGCATCAAAAAATTATTGTTAAAAAGCTTGCACAAACACAAAATGCTGACAGAAACAAGAAGGCGACAACATAAAAGCAAAGCTTCAACATCTTCTGGCATCTAGGTTAGTTTAAATAACTAATAACTCAATTTAATTATATTTGTAATGTTATCTGAAAGGATTTTTCAGGAATTCCACCAGGAGAGTGTATTCATAACACTGGTTTAATAGGAACCCTTGAGCCCAACTAGATTTACAGTAAAATGCAAATGAACAAGTCTCACGAACCCTCTGGGGAGTTTTTTAAAGTAAAATGCATTTATGGTATTGATGCAGATAAGCATCATTCCCAAAAGTCACTTCTTTTTACAGTAAATGAGTCTTTTCTGCAGCTGAATCCAAGTATTTCATACTTTCAAGTGGACTTGTAATTCATCTACCTGCTTTAGTAGGCTGTCATCCTATAATTAAGTTTTAATTAAATAAATGCACAAGGTAATATACAGTACACACAACAGAGAAAGACATGAATGAATGTTAGTCTGACAACACCTAGCGCAACATTTTAATGGCCCGAGTGAAAGCGAAAAATCAGAAACGGACTAAACAATAATCAGAAAGCCCAAAATAAAATTACTGGCAGTCTTATTAGTGAAATCTTGTAATTCCTCAGAATGGAAAATGCATCAAAACAAGTTGCAGTTACACATTTTCCACTCCTAGCAAGTTTATTTCCCCTGTTTTTTGACTTGTGTGTTTGAACTGATATGGGTGGGCTTTTATTGTGAAGTAGAATAAGGTCAGGTATTTTTAAATTTTTTTTTACATGGTGAGCTCTTCAGTATAAAAAAAAACCCAAAATAAACCAAAACCAACTTCTACACAAAGCATATCAGACTTGGAGATCCTATTGCAGCCACAAACATTCTTACATTTTGTTGGGCTGGGGTGATTGTTTCCCTGTGGCAGCTAAAAGCTCATCTGATATTAAAGCTGTATCACCAACAGAGAATTCTTATAATGACAAAATAAAGCAAATAATGAAATACAGAAAAGATTGGGTTTTTTTAACTCTTAGTTCAGCTGGAAAACTTGTCTACTCTAATGATTTATGTTCTTACCACCACAGCTCTATGTCAGACTACTCATTGCCATATACATATACATACTTTAAGAGAGTAGTCTTAAAGGCGCAGGAGCAGGCTGTCCCTACCTGCTGAAAAACAAGCAAGCGGGGAAAGAGACCGGCCTGGCTAAATAGGGACCTTTGGCTGGACCTCAAGAACAAAAGGAGAGTCTATGACCTTTGG
>WUAM01000131.1:1073495-1113605 GCA_024336885.1 Actenoides hombroni
CACACTCTTCTTTATGCACCCCAGGATACCATTGGTCTTCCTGGCCACAAGGGCACATTGCTGTTCCATGGATAACTTATTGTCCACCAGGATGCCAAGGTCCCTCTTCAAGAAGCTGCTTTCTAGTGGGTCTACTCCTAACCTGTACCAGTACATGGTGATGTTCCTCCACAGGTAGGGGACTCTACACTTACCCTTGCTGAATTTCATTAGGTTTGCCTTGGACCAGCTCTCCACTGGGTCACTACCAAGAAGCAGGTAACTCATACCCTTGCCTTTATCTGTAAACACACATAATACTGGTGAAATCAGAAAGATGCTCTCTCAGTATGGGTCTCCTGATGGGCAGTGAAACCTCATTCAACAAAACCTGTCCTTAATATAAATGGTGATTAATGCAGATAAATAGTACCAGACAGTAAACATCTGTTATCTTAGCTACCACAAACAGACTTAAACCAACATGCAATAAATGGTCAGGAGATCATCTGAGTGTAAATGAATTTGCAACTCTGCCTTTCACAGCTGATTTACTAGTTTGGGGAAAAAAAGCCAGACTGAAAACAGCAGAGTTACATTTAAAACACAAGGGGACTGAGCTCTGAGAAACTAGTGGCCTGATGAGAACTTCAGCTTAGAAGGGTGAGAAAAGGGCTGCTTCATTTCCCATCCTACATGCTTCACTTGGTTTTGATGCTAGAGTACCCAGTAGCTTCTTTCTGCAGACTTCAACTGAACACCTTACAAGGGCAGTATCACCACGGTCCACTGCATTACTCAGATCACCAGCTGGGCAGACTGCTTCTCTCTGCCTGCAACATGCATAAACTTGAGAGACCTGGGTGATGGGAGAGTCACAAGGAAAAAAAAAGAACATGAGGACCAGTAAGCACCTGCTTATATACATACTCTAAACTTAAAACAAAACCCAAAGAGAAACACTGGCCTGCTTAAATAATTTTACAGCAAAATTTGTATATTATCTTAAAATCCAAAAAAAGACTTTTTAGCAGAGTTCAGCCAGTAACAATGTCCAGCATAGCTAGATGGTTAAGGAAACAAACAATTTAGACACCTCCCACATGGACTTTGGTTACTGTTGGTCTTGAAGTAGATGGCCAGGTCAATATGGCACACAAAACAAGATGTAAAGAGTTAAGATCCAGGTGCTTCTACTAGCAGATCCCATTTCTTTTGCCAAGGAATTTGTATCTTGAGGGTAGCAGAAAGGATTGGACTGCTTTTCTGTCTTGGAGAGGAACAACAGTGACAAAAAAAATAGTAGATAAATGAAATATTAAAAAAATGTCTTGCTGAGATGACAATGCAGTGAAACTCTGTTCATGGCAAGAAAAGTGTAAGTTTCAGGTAAATTGCTCTTTTGCAACTTTTGCCAAAAATAAATACAGGTGAAACAGAAACACTTCAAGAAGATTGCCACCAGGAATCTAACAAGGGGGAGAGGGAAAGCTGGTTGAAAATTTTAATGGTGAAGAAGTGTCCTGTCAACAAAAATCCTTTTTAGACTTTTACTCCAATTCATCAAAGGATCATTTTGATGAGCTACTGTCTTCTAACATCCTATCATTCCTTCCTTGAATGGTATTGTCTGAATACATCATAAATACATTATCTGTTGTGTCACTCAGGTCATTACTGAAACATCAAATACAGATACAAGTGAGATTCTTGCTGAAATCCACTCTGAGTAGACTAGGCTGCTCCAACAAGATCTCATGACAAGTATATAATGGCTCATAGTCACATCCAAATTTTGTTTTGTCATTTGCTATGATAGTCTCTCTAGAAATCAAAGTAGTGCTATGACCAGTTAATAATTTGTTGGCTCCATATTCTCACTTTGAAAAGACCAAGCCCTGCAGTTAGCACTGCATTCTGTGTTAGAGCTATTTGACATTACAAAATACTCCACAGAATAAGAATATACTAAGAGGCAAAATAAAGCACTGTCTTAGCTGACTCCCGTGAAAAAATGTTTATTGTGGAAACTTCTGAGACAGGAAAAAAAAAATGCTAATTGCTCTAACATCATCACTTTCTCATAAATTTTAGTTTCCTGTTTTCTCCTCCACTGTCACTAGTTTATAAGCACAGTGACAGACATACATTTTCATGGTCATTTAGTTCTCAGATGCTGAAAGGATTTATTAATCATAATTATCTTTACAAAATACAAACACAGGAAGAGAGTATGATGACAAATTGAGATGTAAGCAACAGAGTTTTGCATGGGGTCTTTATGTTCTGGCACTAGAAACAAAAGATTAATAACTTCTGCATAATCCATTTATCTGATTGATGTTGATAAGACCATACTACAAAGAACAAATCCAATAATTTTAGCAGTGATCAATCAATTTACAGTATCTTACAACCAATTCTAACAATTTCAAAGGTGGTTACCTAGTAAATAATTTTTAGTGCTGCAGTTTGGAAGCAAAGTTAATGTCAATGCTAAAGTTACATTTGCAGTGCCTTTCTCTGGCTCGCACAGTGGCTCAGCAAATCTGGAAAGGAGTCAAGATCCAATTGTGACTAAAAAACCTTGTTGTTAAGGTTTAAAACATACTGTGCATCCAAAATAATTTTTTAACACATATTTGTTTTCCTGCCAATCCTCCTCCCCATCTCTTCAATGTAGTTCCGCTGGATGTGCAATCTGGTCCTCAAATCTCAACATCAGGCCCTGAAGAGATGGATCTCCTGTTGCACAGCTGGAGGCTGACTCCTTTTAGCCCCACCTCACACTCTTCTGCAGGAAAAGTACAAGATGCAACTGCAGCTTTCAGGCTGTGGCCCTGGGTCAACTACAGCAGATTTTTTTTTTTGGTCTTTTGATCTCTAGAACCCTAAGGAATTATAAACTCCCTAGTGAATTTTGTGTTTGCAGATCAGTGCAGTGCATTTGAATTTCCATTTCTTCAGCATTTTCCATGTAATTCAAGGACCCGTAAATGGGTAATCACCCTCTCACCCAGACTATCACAAGGGAAACTTGTGTGCCTCACTCAGCAGCAGCAGCATATACTTTGAAAGTAATTCATTGTGGTTTCAGGGTCTGTAAAACCTGTTGCATTGAAGCCTAGTAGGGCATCCATGGACCACTCTTCAACATCTGAACAATTAATGAAGCTGCCAAATGTAGGCATAGCAGAACTGACTGAAGATGTCAAAGAAACTCTAAGCGTAATGATTTTTATAATTTAAACATGTTTGCAGAAAGTCCTTAACATGTGGCAAAGTTCTGCCCATCTGTGAGATAATGTATTTGAATTAAGCTGACAATGATCATGTCTCTATCTGTGTATCAGCAGACAGACACCCTAGTGATTAATTATTTTTTTATCACATGTCTCTGCTTGTCTAATCTGTTCTCAGCACATCAGTTCACATTCTTTAAGGACTCTTCAAATAGTTTGTGCCCTTTAGAGGTCCTTCAAAAAGATCACCTGTGACAAAAAATTGTGTGGGCTCCCCCTTAGATGTTAACTGTCCTTAGATAACCAGAATAAAGAGGTTTCTAGCAACAGTGAAAATCTTGTATTTCAGCTCTGAACAGGACAGACATACATTAAAACTTGTTTCAAGACATCCACAAGTGTATCAAGTTTTATCCATTTATTTATTAAAAAGGATGTTAATAGTTATATAATATGGATGTGGAATGGTATAGCAAAACTACTAAAAAATGAGTACATTTCTTATTTTAAAAAACAGCTGTTATAATTTTTGTCCTGAGGTCTACACAATTCAATTTCTGAGTGACTAAGGAAGGTCTTTGTCCTACAGGTAATGAAATATGGCTTATTTCTAAGATTACTATTAGGGTCAGCAAACCTGCATTAACATTTAGCTTAGATGTTTAAGCTTTGCAAAACAACTAAGCTTTTAAGTGAAATAAATTTTTATAGCTCCCTAGCTATATGATCAGCAGTGATGCCAGATTTACCACTATAGAAGGTTATACTAACTTATAAAACATAACTTTTGCAAAACACAAGATCATTACTTGAACTGGTACATGATAACATGACCTCCAAAAATTCTAGACAATTTCTCCCCATTTTCTAAATCCCTTATAGGTCTTATGAAACAAACACTCTGGCATTTGTGGTTGTATGGGATGTAGAAGCCCAGATGTGGACAATGAGGGACTGCAGGAGATACCAGGAGCTGCCCAGAGGGGAAGCAGCAGCTCCAGGCACTGGAGCAGACATTCCCCTGCAACCCATGAAAATCCTATAGCACAGCAGAGGAAAAATGGGAGGAGGAAGGAGAGCAGAAAGGAACAGTTATTAAGTGACCATAACCGCTCTCATCCCCCCAAAACAGCATCCCTGGGTGGGTGTAAAGGAGGCAGAAGCAAATGAGAGAAGCTTATTTTAGATTCAAGTTACACACACAGATTTCACTACATCACAACAACCTAAAAATCTAAATAAACATATAATAAAGCAATATACATTACAATGTGTTCCATAAAAAAAAAATTAAAAATCAATGCTGAATTTTGTCTGTGGCCAATTACTATTAAAAGTATTTTTCATGAAGTCCTGTTTCACACTTGCCTAATTTTCAGTTTAGATAATTAATACTGAAAAACCACATGGCCACCATAGTTTTTTTTCACATTACATGCCTACCATTGAGTTCATGTAAGGCAACAGTAAGCAGACAAACCTCTTGGTGAAGCTGCAGGCAATTTGTATAGCTATGCTGTCACTTCCACAATCAGAAGTTTGTGGATCCAATCTGTTTTTTAGTAGGTTGCTACATCAGTCATGCTGACTTTGTAGATGTAATCAGTTAATCAATGTCTGGCTAAGCTTTTGATGCCTACAGACACTGTGGAAGTTGACTGCAAGTAAAAAATTCCTGGAGTTTGTTAAAAAGTAATCTGAGATTCTTTTAATGTATGAAATTTTTACCAAGAGACTGTTCGTTCATACATAATAGAATATCCATATGCTATCAGTACAGTTAAGGGACAGATCACAGCTAGAACAGGTGAACTAGAACTAAATGAATTTTGTTCAATCAGCAAGGCCAAGAGCTGATCTCTTCAGAACAAGCTGTTGTGACAGTACATTAATTCCCGTGAAAAACTTAGGATTACTTAAGAGAGTTCAGCCATTACGAAAGGAAAGTTCAAATGTTACCTGGTTTACAATGAATAAACCTAACTGCTCTTTTTTTCTACCCAAGTAGTTAGAAGAAATTGATGCATTTAATTCAGTTCCTCATTACGCAATTATAGGCTATCTACTGCAATTACTAGTCAATATCTAATTATATGTAAGAAACCTACTAGATGAAACAAATCCCAATACAGCACTATAAATTCAGGAATATTATATTTTGACTAGCTTTCCCACTAACTCTCAATGGCCACATTCCTTAAAACAGAGCTTCAACATTTCTTGTTTATGACTGAAATAAACAACAACTGTTGCACTAAGCAATAACAATTTCCCGTTTCCAACATAATAGCTGTGATTGAGTGATATTCTGAATTGAAAAAAACAGTTCAAAGTTTGCATTGCTCTAAGTAGTCATGTGTGCAACTACAGCAAATGTTGGTGTTTCAAATTATTTTGCAACATTGATGCATAAAATAGTTTCTTCTGTTTCATTTCTGAATCTACAAAATACACATTTGGTTCTCTCTGTATCAAGATAAAATACTGTGGCTTTTATCAAAATAGAAGAACTCGAAAAACTTCAGGAAAGGAGAAGGAGAGCAGAGAATTGATCATGTCAGTAAGATGACCCAACTTAGGCAAGGTTTCAATTTCTTCAACCTAAAGATCATTATATTTGCTGAATAAAAAGGACTGCAGAATTACAAATATCACTTAAATTCATTCAAGGACATATGCTCTACATCCTCTTGCAGTGATCATTAGAAAACTTACTATAAAAAACCTGTAGGACACCATATCCCTATAGGTATTTTTAAAAACAAAACAAAACAACCCAAACAAACAAACAGAGGTTTCTGTCTCAAAGTAATGTCTGTTTTGTAAAATAGGAAAATGTGAACAAAATTTCAATTTTATGCTTTGTTATTCTGAGAAAATAATAATAATAATAATAACAGTAATATTTCCAAAAGAGATCAATCAGCTTCAGCTACTTTGGAATAGCTAAGTTTTGGTCCAATATTTCAAATTCAGCAGCTGACAAAGACTGTACTATGCACAGAGGTACCATTAGCACACTTGCTAATTATTTTATTATTTCAAGAGACAAAAGAGCTACAGGATTATGGAGCTTGCTGGACTTGGCAACTGAAGCACAGAAAGTCCTTAAGAGCAATTTTACATTCTCTTTTGCTTTCTTGATACTTGTTCTTCAGTTGGCTACGAAAGTCATTTTTCTATACTTCCATATGCTTCTTGATATCACAGCAGAAATCACTGCTTTATTTACCACAAGATTCAGTAACTGAAGAGTTTCTACATGCTCACACTTCTTCCAACTAAAAAAAAAAAGAAAGAAAAAAAAAAGAAAGAAAAAAAAAAGAAAGAAAAAAAAAATCCTAATAACCCCTAAATCAGACTACCTTAAAGCTTCAAAGTCAAAAGCTGAACTTATGGTACCTCAGTGTATTTTAGACAGTTTACACCACTGAAGAAAAGGCCACTGCACCTGAATGATTAACTCTCTTTCCTGCTTCACTAAATTATTTTTTACAGATCTTGATGTCTAACAAATACTATTTTTTCCTAAAGTTTGTTTCTTGTTTTAAAGTGACCCATACAATTTTACGTGATACTTCAGCTGTATTTATGAGGGGAAGCTAGAAACAGAGACAAATATAGAGGCTCTATTATTTCTTAAAAAGGTCTGAAACCACTAGAAGTTTGTGTTCTTGGGACAACAGTGAAATGCAGAATTATTAGCATTTGCTTGAGATAATATCCAAAATTAACCAACAACTTTGCTTGAATATAACAATCAAAATTTGTGGTATTATTACATTTTTAATACATATATAAAACTGACTAGATCTAAATCTTGTAGATGATCTGGACATGGTCCTGGGTTATAGGTGACCCTGCTTGAGCAGAAAGGTTGGACCAGAGGACCTCCAGAGGTCATCTTCAACCCTACCCCTTCTGTGAGGCTGAATGTATTTTACATCGGTTATCTTGTGACTGACCATCCAGATTTGATAACATGCAAATGCAGCCATGCTCTGCACAAGTCATTTATCCAAGCTTAATGGAAGCACACTGCAATCTCATCGAGACATAGCACCAGTTTTCAAAAAAATCAAATTAAAAAGGAAATAAAAATCTAGATTAGTAGGTACAGTTACAGATTTCAATGCTACCATTCAATTCCACCGTTTTGTCATTTAAACATACTTTTCACAGTTTCTCTCACTGAACGCTTTACATGATCTTGCCCCAGAATTTTCATTCTCTTCTCCAAACCTAAATAAGAAAGCTTAGTTTTCTACTGAGTTTCAACGTGTTCAACTCCATTAAACTTTTGGATGTCTAATATTGTGAACTAATGATGCTGTGTATGCTTTTTAGATTAACGTATTTCATGGCTTTGCCTTATCTTTTCTGTGTCCACCTAGTTTTACAATATTTTACATCGTCAATCACCTAAATTTAAAGTTGGTCAAAACACGTAAAAATTACCATGTAGAGGAGAGACCAAGATGTGACTCTGTGAAAGAGCTTTCTTCTGAGAGCCATACTGAAATCACAAGATCAAAGGATCAATTTCACTGCTGTGCCAAACCTAATTAGAAGCATATCAACGAAAATAAAGTACATAACACTAGTCCTTTTCTACATAACTAACTCACATCTCTTATGACCTGAAACGCTCACTCTTCCTGCCCTCTGTTAAAAAGGCTATTTTCATTCTTGTATTCACCATCTATAAGATAAGGATAATATGTAAAAACCTAACCTGAAAGCTGTAAAACTAGAACAGTTACTGTTCTTCAGTTAATTCTTCACCACACAACTTAAGTTCTTTATAAAATATTAAGGTCTTGATCTAAATCCTTTAAGTGCTTTTCACAGAAGGTTCCCTAAACTCAAAATTGATTCAAAATGGGTATTACATGAGAGGATAGGAAGACCCTACAAAAACCAGAAGGCCTTCATTGTGAAAGCACATATTTTATTTAAACACAGGTTTCACATTACTCTCTAATAAGCAGCATAGGAAACACCCCAGTAAATACTGGATTTCAGAAAGTTTTGATAGATCTAATATTTATCTGTAGTGTTCTGTTAAATCAAATGTTATTTTAACATATGCCTCCTGTCATTTCATTTCAATAAAGTAACAACCAATTTCAGAGGAACAGCAATGCTAGAAGCATCCAGAGATGATTGAGTCTCTACCTAGACTGTAATCAAATCACTCTACCTAGACTGTAATCAAATCAAAGAAAAATGGTCACAACAATGAACTGAGGTCAAAAATTGAAGGCATCAAAGTAGATCGAGTACTTCCATGCATATACAGGATACACCACTGAGGAACAAAAATCCTTAATGGCAACACTTGTTCACTGAATTTTGTTCGTTAAAGCTAAGTACTAGGTATTAAAAAACAAGATTAGCACTGCAATTGAGGATTGATTGCTTCACCTCTGCATAATTCCAGGATTGCAAGACACCCAGATCCAGTCTGGAAACCCATTGCATGGACCTGTCTTTGCATCAAAGTGGCAGATCAAAACTTTCTGATCCAGCTCGGCAATGCCATATACCCCAAACCCGTCTGTAACCTCCCTGGCCTGTATGAAGAAGTGTTAAAAACACAAAGCCATAGAAAATTCTGGTTCCAAGAGACCTATGGAGGCCATATAGTTCAAACCTCTGTTCAAACCAAGGTCAACTAGAAGAATGCAACTTTTGCACAAGACCTCACTATTCCAGGCAAGTTCTGGCAATGCTGCACTGACTGAAAGACTTTCTCTGCATTGTCAGTATTTGTGTTTGTAATGGTGCATTTTTCAGGGCAAGTAAAAAAATGTTTCTAAAGCTATATAAGCACTAAATTGAACAAAACCACAGTGTTAATGCTGCTTGGCACAAAAAGGGAAAGGGAGGAAAGAGGCAACTGCTAGAGCAATCTTAATTCAAGTCTATTGTTTAAAGAAGCTGAAAGCATCATAGACAAATCTGTTCTTATTCATGTGGGCCCTCAGTTTGGGACACTTGCAT
This sequence comes from Actenoides hombroni, assembly GCA_024336885.1. Classification (NCBI taxonomy): domain Eukaryota; kingdom Metazoa; phylum Chordata; class Aves; order Coraciiformes; family Alcedinidae; genus Actenoides; species Actenoides hombroni. The sequence continues at coordinate 1,082,723 of WUAM01000131.1, forward strand.
AACAGAGCATCTCTGGGAGTGTAGTTTAACACAAGTAATTGGCAAGAATTGTTTTATCTGCCCATCTGCAGCCAATATGGGGCACGGCTGGGCTTTCAGGCTGTCATGAGTGTCACCCTTCTTAAAGACCCAGGTCTTCAGTTCATAACAGTAGTTGCTGTCTCTGCACTGAGATGGAGTTTTTCCTTATTTACACTCCTGATGAAGCACTGTAAGATTAACTGACTAAAATACTTGCTCAATTGCACTGGCAGACCTATTCAGACTGATTGTACATCAGGAAAATAGTGACAGAAGTATGTTGCCCCTCATGCAAAGAAGGAAAAGCAGTAACACTACGCAAGACTATAATTAACTCACAAGCTTTGATCTATCCACAAGCTGCTGTGACTAACATTTCCTTGGATTCTAGTTGGCTGCCCAAATTCTGCAGAGAAAAGCCAAAGCCACTGATCACCACCAGGCTTCAAACACAACCACAGCAAAACACAGAGCACTGATGTTCTTAAATTACATTGTAAAACTGCTTCAGATTTGTGCGAAATGGGCCTTAAGAAAATGCTGTAAAATGGAGTTTGGATGTGATTCTCAGTGTTAAAGTTACAGCACAGAAGTAGCGTGTCAAGTTTCAGATTGGGGAGTGGCTGAAAATGATTAATCTGCTACCAGATTTTTTGCTTGTGTCCCATATCTCTTCCCTGAAAATACAGAATAAAAAAGATCATTTGTTTTAATTAAGACACAGTGCACTCTGTGCAAAGGGTAAGGGTCAAGAGTGATGCATCACCTTAATACTCAAAACAGGACATTTTGCTTTGTGCCAGAACTGTGCTATAAGTCAGCTGCACAAAAATGAATGTTAAGCCTTTCAAGGAAGGAACTCCATTTGCAAAAACATGACAGAGAAATGGAAACTAAAGACAAAAATATTTCCCCCTCTAAAAATTGAAGGGTAAGTGCAAATATCTTTTATTATTTTGCCCATTGTCAAACATACTTCAGGGTTTTAGCTTTTTCCATTGCAAAATGTCACTGTTTTAGAACTTGAGAGGATGGGCCCTATACTCTCTGCTTTTTAAGTGAAACCATCATCTTTCCTATTTTAAAAAGAAAACAGGTAAAATAGCAGTCTTTTAATGTTTATTTCCTAGAAATTCAGCTTTTAGCATATGTACAGTCATTTAAATGCTGAGTGAAGTGTTCAATCAGTGATCTCATCTTTCTCCTAGGGATAATTCTAAGCTGCATAGTTCACTCACTAAGTAGCATTGCCTCATCTATCTAAAATTTTGTTGCTATATTGAGCTGAAGGAAAGTAATTCTGCTCCATCAGTTTTGGAGTTTTCTCTCAGGAGTTCATCAAGTCTAATGTCTGTTGCTTTATGTAACTGTCACGTAGCTAATAAACCTTCTCCACATAAGGTGCTGCATTTTGCAGAAGTGCTTTTCTTCGCCTGTCTCTGATCTATCTCCAGCCAACTCTTCTAATGTTGTTCTCATACACTGTGCTACACAGCTATCATCTAGATAATTTTTCAAAGCTCTTTCCTGCCCTTGTTCTGGTCAAAGGTCCCACTGCCTTTTCACAGAACATGGGTAGTGTTTGGTTTTGTTCAAATACCAATTTAAGTTAATTTCAAACCCCCATAGTTATAAATATATATATATTCCTTCTGTCAGTTCCAGTCAGTTGACACTTCCCACTTCACTGTTGCAAGCTAATGCATGACGGTTATGCTGATCCACCCTCTGAAGCATCTGCAGTTTAGTTTGACATAAAAAAATGGAGGCATTACTAAGAGAAACCTTTTATATCCATCTCTCAGATAATTTCAAGGTATCAGTGACCTTTATAACATAACTACTAGTATCCAATATGAGACATGCTGTGAATACTTTAGGTATGAAAGAGTGACCAATGTGTACATACTGATACATGCACAATTCAGACCAGGATGGTCACTTGGGTTTTATTTTTCTCACTGATGAGGATGTTACTCTGCAAATCTGTTAAAATACTGGTATTAATTACAGAAGACTATTATAGAGTTGTACAAAAAGACTCTAGTTGCTCTTCTGTCCTATAGTTCCTTCTTTGCTGCTATAACGTTTACACAGGAGTATTAATACTGCACATACTTTCTTCAGGATCCAGAAAAGAAAATCATATGTTGGACCATCAGCCACAGCTAAGAGCTTTGCTCAAAAGCTTGTCTTCTCATTCCAACAATATCACAGTACTTCCAGCTAAAGATGTCTTCTTTCCCCATACACTCTGCTTCATGGAAAAAACCATGATTTTACAAGATTATCTCAGTCTTAACAGATCTGCTCCTCTTATGTCTTAAATTACATTTTCTTAGTCTGTATGTAGGACAAAATCATGGTCATGTAAACCTGTCATATGTGATACCATTTGTATTCTAGGTCTGTACATGCATCTGCAATTTTGGTTGCTAAATTCCCGACTCAGCAAGTGGTACACATCTAACAACCACAAAGGTAACAATGGAATTGAACAGGTACCAGTAAAGGTTTGATTTCGTCTTTGAGATTGTTTTTGATACTATGCAAAGACAGTAGGGCTGCCAAATGGAAAATCAGAATCTTCTAAACTGTAAAGTACACAAAATTAAAGCTAAGAAAAGCTATTTACATTAGGATAGTTACATTGATAATCATAGGGGTTTTTTTTCTGAGCATCTAGAGTTACCTTTCTTATCTCCACAGGAAGTTCAGCCAGCAAGTGTAATATTTGGTATCAAGCAGAAAAACAGTAAGAAATTGTGGGTCTAACTTGGTGTTACTTAGAGAACACGCTCATTTCTTTCTCTAACAACTGTACCCGTTACTAAATTTAGTCTGAATAAAGCCTAAGTGTCCTTACTATGTAAATGGTGTAATCACTTTGCTAAGCATAACGATAAGAAAGAACAGGAAAGAAAAGTACATATACATTTCTAGTATCTTCCCTTCAGTTCCAGCCCCTCTGTGGGTGTATGCCATGTCCACCTAAGGGGCAAGATGAGTTGATTTCCATTGAAGTGATCAGCAACTACAGCACACCTCAGCCTAATGCAGATAAGAATTTTACTAAATGTATATTTACAGTGAGAATTCATGGGGAATGTACAATGCATGAGGTTGATGTTAAAAAAGAACTTGCTAGTTTGAGTCAAGACCAGGAGGCAAAACCCAAATGTCATCTGATTCTTCTGGCATACTACACAAAGTTGAGCTAATGCTCAGGGCCAGGATCTAGGATCCATGTTGAGTTGGCAGCAAATATTTTATAGCTGGCATACCACCACAGAAAAGCACTCTCAATGACATAATGAATTATTTTGTAGTTCCTTATTGTTTTACATTAAGAAGTCTGGTCACTTCAATACAACTGACCAATAACTACTCCATCAGATCCTCTTAATTTTCTTCGGGAAGTTGGTCCAAATTCATAAACTCCAGGGAGCAAACTCTGATCACTACTTTTACCAGCATATAAACCATCAGATCTATTTTAATTGCTTACCGTGGTGTAATACCATTACTTAGTATCTTCTGACTTAAATATTTCATATCTTGAAATGTACTTCTGCCTCCTTCAGATGAAATAAAATCAATTAGAGATAGCTTGTTTTGATCCATTCTGTCTTTTCTCAAACTCGTAAGATTGTGACCACAAATAGAAGGCTTATACATCAGGAAAGATTGTCTGGAAAGTACATGAATAGTTTCAAAACATTTGGAAAGCTTTGTAAAATTCTCATCAACAATTCCCATTCAAGAGTTATCTCAAAAGCTGTCTCAAAGGTTAATTTCTGCACATTGCCCCAGCCAGACCTGGTTGACAGACACCTGGTGTAGCTCTGCTAAAGCTTGCCTTCGGAGGGCCTCTTCTCTAATCTCCTCTTCACATCACAGCAGCAGCATGCACATGAGAATTATGGACGCATGAAGAAAAAGGAACATGGCTTGAAAAGAACCAGTCTTTGGTTTGTAGATACAGTGGCTGAGGATGCCCAGCATAAGTTTCAGCCTATAGCTCAGTATGCAGAGTAGCAGTGATACCCTGAGACAGAGCTCAAGGCAAAGATACTTGTTACTTTGTATTTTTGGCTTTGGCTAACTGCTTGCCCATCTTCCAACTGTTTTTTCCCATTCCACTGTTTCTAGTACCTGCGGTATGCTTCACTTGTGCAGCACTACTTAATATGAGTAGTTTATAGTAATGAAGATGATGCCTAGGAAGTAACTTCATCACACTAAGTACCAAATGAAAATATTTCTAAAGTGTTCTCTGATACTACTTCAAACTTCAAAGTCATCTTGGTCAAGGCCAAATGTTAAGGTGTGCAAGACTGTGCAGTCATGACAAGCAATTCCCTGTAAAATGCAATATTCTGTGTCTCATTAAGTCTTTCCATATATACCCAGCTACTGTTTTATAAAAGAGTTAAATTAAACAGCAAGACAAAGTATGAGAAAGTATTTCCAAAACATATTCCCCTACTTACTCCCCCCTAAATTGAAAGCAGAATTATGCACACTTAGCAAACTCTTTGGTTTTGTTTAACAAAGATGATGGAATGGGCTGTTACACAGGGGATCTACAATTTTCTCACAAGATTGGCCTTTTTCATATTTATTTTTCATGCTACATACTCTTTCCTTAGTTATGTTAAATGGTAACTAACAAAATTGTATCATTGAATTATTAACCAAGTTTCTTGTTACATGCTCAATTTAATTCATACTTCTCCAAGTGGACTTCTGTCTGATTTTCAAATACTGCAGAATGGTTGCAAGTCTAACCTAACTCTTCTCTTTAATAGCAGAAACAAGTGTCTCTGTTTTGAATCAGCAAAGATTTGTGATTTATTTTATTGCTGTTGTTTTAAACTGGAGTTGAAACAGGAAAAAGTTTTCTGAATGGCTATAAATGGTTTAAAACATATAATTGCTCATTTAAAAGATACTATTGAAATGACAGAGTTAATTGACCATAGTTCCTAAAACAGATGAAGTTTTACAACTGTTAAGTGGGAATATATCAAAAAACAGTCCCTGAAATAAAGAGTAGAGGCATTACTTTAAAACATTTTCACTGCTGACTTTACAGTTAACTCATGATCTTGGGCTCTATAGGAAGATATCACTGAGGAAAAATTAAAAAATTAATGATTACAGTGCAAGTGTACTTGAACCTGCCAGCACAGACAGTATCCATTTCAACTCAACTAAACTCCCCCCCTCCCTCTTATTACTTGACTTTGGGATTACCAAGGGAATACATGTTGATATCTAGTTTATTTCTAGAAAAATTTAACTTCAAGCAGAATCAAATATTTCTCAGTTTAAATACTGGACTGGATCCAAGAATACATGTCAAAATAAGTATGAATTTTTCAGATTTTAACATTCAAGTAATGAATTTTGAGTCCAAGGCTGCCACTTATCTTCACAAGTCTGCAAATACTCCCCCTTCTCTCTTCTATTCCACCCCATCTAACTTCTCTAGTTTAGAAAGAGAACCAAGTGCTTCCTTTGGGAAATACGGGACTCTCATGCTACTAAAGCAATCCTTCAACATGCATCATGAAAACACAGTGATGTGCTCCTTTGCCACATGTTGCAAAGACTGAAGTCTGGAATGAATTTCTCTAAGATGAGGTGAAGATACGAAAAGTTATTTGAAGATTAAGGAAAGATTACTTAAAGATTGAACTATTGATCGATTCTCCTCCCTGACTCCCCATAATCTAAACTCTCCAACAGTTCTGAACTCATTAAGAAGTTTCAGCTTAATTTGACAGAGACTAGACAAGAGGTAACGTCCTACAAGTTCTGAGAAATTTTGCTGCTGTGCGGGACACAAAACTCAAGTCATTGCTTCCAGTGAAAGGATGACTACACCTCTGAGCTCTGTTTTCATGTCTGTCTGGCTCAGTTGAGCAACCAGCACATGCACACGTCTTTCAAACAGCTTATAGCATAAACTGTGACTTGCTCATCCTCCCTGGCAACAGAAAGGGAAATGACAGCACATTTGTAGACATGGATGTCAGGAGGCGAAGGAGAAAGGGGAGAGTACAGACTTTATTCATGACTGTCAACTGTGTAAACACAGACCTCCCAGCTTGCACCCAAGCAATCCACTGACTCACAACCACGCTGGCTGAACCAGGTCAGATCCAAAGCTCCAAGAGTTAAACAGTAATGCTTGTCCAGCCATGCCTCAGGGTGAGCCAACAGGAACTGTAAGCCATAAAGAGTTAAACGGGCTCGATCAGCAGTCAATCTCAACTGCTTTTGAATGAATTGGACAGTATCTTGGCAACAGTTTAGGAATCACAATGATGGGCTTGGGGTGCTAATGTAAAATTATGCAATTCTCCTTCCAGGCATGATAATGCCGCCTCCTTCTCGGGACAACCTCCAGTACCTGTTGTCTCTTGGTGGTCCTGCTGTGGGTGGGACTTGAAAGTAATGGTTCTCTGGAAATTCTTTTGTTCCCAGACGCAGTAGCCACTCGCTACTCGCCTGATTCAGTCCAGCAATCTTTTACACAAGTCTCTCTAAATCGTAATTATATAACCGTCAGGATTGAGAGGGAACCCTTTGTCAGAGGAATTCCTGAGACTGTAGCCCCAACTAAAACAGAAATTTGCTAAATTAATAAAGGACTAAAGATCCAGTTCTCTGTTCAAGTAGAAATCCTGGTTTACCAGCAGCTATTTTAAGGAACCCTGTAACAAAATACATACACTCGTACATTCATGTTCTTGTATTTTATTTTCTGTCAAATAAGACTTTGAATTTATTAATACCACGATCTCTATGTCTCTCATTGGGAATATGGACCTTAGCCTGCATTCTCACAGGCTTGTTCTAATAGATCCAAAACATATAGGCTCCAGTTGAATTAGTTTCCCGAAATCAGTTTCATTTTTGCACTCCAATTGTATATATGGGTTTTACTCAAGTGCAAAAGCCCTACACTTAAGAGCACGTGAAAAGGATCTATTTAAGATCATTGGAAGCTAATCTATAGGCAGCTGGGCCCCATTACTGCTCTTCACAGGGCAGTTTAAGCCATGCATTGTAATCAATCCACTTTTCTTGTGCAAGTGCATTGCAGAAATGTGTTTTCAAAGAAAAAAAGTAGCAAGTCCTGTATCTGTAACAGAGATCTATTCATCCATGGTATTCTATTTTCAACAGCTGCTTCATACCCATGTATTTTAAAAGACACTGTGGTGCTGCTTCAGAATCTCTAGGATTAAAGTCATGATCTAAAAGCTTATTCAAGTCATGTTGAAACACAGCAGGCTGTGAGGCTGAACACAGCCTGACAAGTAGTCTAATGTAGATATTAAAGTTATTTTAGGAATCTAATATATACAGCTTACATCTAAGGTCAAAGTGGGTAAAGCTCAAAGTTATTTCAACTCCTCTCACTGTACTGCATCTAGCAGCTCTCATGTCAAGTAGGATATTTGGAAATACAGATTGTTAATCTGCTGGTAAACAATTTGTTTCCTGCCAATCTTGGATGGCATACACACTGCCATAATGGGGATATACTTATTATCCTCTTCAAAGGTTGCTCATACCAGCAATACATCCTTTGTTTTTGAAATACTTCAAGCTATGATAATACACTTAGTTTGCAAACAGGATTCTTAAATATCCACCTTTGAAAATAAGGAAAGAATGCCTAATGGGCATACCTCCAAAGATCATCAGCTTTCAGTTGCTTTCTGTGAACTTCATTTTCAGAGATGCTTAAATTTAAAAGTACCTATTGCCAATCCTGAAAGTTGTGGCTCAGTATCAACAATCTTGAAGAGATGGAAACTGAGGAAAATGAGGAATAAAACATTAGTCAGACTGAACTTCCATACCAAGTGAATGCTACAGTTAGCATCAAATCTCCAATTATCAAGCTGTTAAAAAGAAGAGCATGTGGTTAATCTGAAAACAATTGGTTTGGAATATGCAAAAAACAATGTCTGGCCCCAAACCGGAAACAAGCAGAAAGGCTTGGATTTTTAAGACACTTCAAAACTGACCAAACCTCCTTCCCTTTCTCTGCATCCATATTATCATAGCACTTGAAATGATGAAGCTACAAGTAGAAACATAAAAATAAAAGTTTTACATAAATTTCGTACATTTTTTCACTCCTGGAGTATGGAGATCACAGGACAACATCTGTGTTTGATGTACAATTACATCAACTACCTCCAAAACTCCTAAGACTTGCTCCCACATGAGTAGTGGCTATTTTACTTCCTAAAACACATAAACAAAACTGTCAAAGCTGCTCTATCTAGACTTTCTGGATAGCGTCCAATTTAAAAGATGGACTTGTCAATTATAACTACAAATGCTTCTGAAAATTTGGGTTGCTTCGCTAAGGTGGTCTTTGGTGAAAAGTGGACAGCTGTCTTCTCTGGTAATAAAAAAAACTATGAAAAACATTTTAATTTGCTAGACTCCCCAATTTCCAGCAGTCCAGTAATTAATTAAAAGTCTTTTCTTTCTACTACCCAGCTTAAGTTTCATGTTACTTCAAACATCCCCAAGAGGATTTAAAAGATCATTTCAGGGGATATCTCGCTGGCAAAGGACAAGAATCCCAACCATACAGGAGCAGCACAGTCACTTAGGACTGCGCATAGCAGTATCTAACAGCCAAGTACCCCCAAAGCACCCATGGTTAAAACACAAAACCTGAAAGGAGAACCAACTATAAGGATTAATACTCTAATGCAAAATCCACAATGTTAGGTGTAAATCACTGTTGTGGCCTTGTTTATTTTAACTTCACCTTATTTTTTACAAGAAATGGCAGAAATGGCATACAGTTCTCAAGACCATTCTGAACTGGAAGTTTGCATCTCAGTTACAAACCATTCATTCAAACAGACAAAGGTGTCTTCGTGCCAATAGAACAACTGCCTCTGTCTGTAAGATTTAGTTGTGACTATAACAATGTTGTCTAAGGACAGAGTCTTGTCCTTGGCTGGCTCTTATTTGTCACCACTGAAGGCACACATGCACACAGTATAACCAACGGCCAAGTCTTGCAAGTTTAACCATCAGCAACCGAATCTCTTGAGTTTCCCTTAGTACTTTACTCACCCACCTCCTTCATACATGCACCAGCACTGGGTGCATTTGTCTCTGAAAGAAACTGCTCTTTCTGCAATAGTTTGCACAACACCTGTTTCCAGAAAACATGGATTCGTGCATTCCAGGGGATGGAGCATCCCAATAACTGAAAATTAATGTTCTGCAATCCTGGTGAAATAAAGACAAAACGGAAAAATAGTATCCATGACTGGTTTACACTGCTTTCCTGCTTGAAAGTGCTCAGAAGGGGATGATTTAGAAAAATAGCAAAAACAATGATCCACTAGCACAAGCTACTCACAAAACCCCACATTTGTTCCTAAAATATTATTTTTTTCCTGGTTTTACTTTATTAAGACCTAACTTGGTAACTAGCAGCATTCATTTCCACACCTTAATTATATGACTCTACAGTAAGCTTTTCCACTTCTAACCAATTTCAACAGAATATATTTTATTACATCAATATTAGCTCCTGATCTGTTAGTTCCTGTACAAATGTTCTTCCACTTAAGTATGCTACATGGTATACTTTACATGGGGATTATCTTTGCATCATATTTGAAGCTGTTATTCAGGTCAACAAATCACAGTGATAGCAGATACTAAAAACAGTCTGTTGGATTTTAAATAAATAGTATGAACTTTAAATAAATAGTATGATCATGTTGCTGCACATTAGGATGGAGGACTTTTTTACACTAGCAGAAACTCTGATTTCCTTCTTTAGGCCAGATCTAGAGGCAGAGTGGTTTTGGCACTGGGAAACATGTGTGGAACTTAGCTGCCCACAGCAAGTTATTTCACATTGGGTGTCCAACCTTCCAAAAAAGCAAGAATTGTGTTAGAACTGCTTAAACCCATTAATTATGCACATCTTTCAGTCTGAAACCGCAAAGCTTTCAAATAGCTAGGCAGACGTTGTATTTTTGATCAGGTAGTCTACTGGGTTTGCATGTGCTTTCTCCACATTAGGACACATCCAAGGTCCAGTCTGTTGAGAGACAGCCACTCTTTGCAACAATAATTTCTCCACTCAGACTGGTAACTGCAATCATATTTAGCACATCAGTAAAGCACTCACAAAGGCAGACACTGGTCTCAGCAGAGACTTCCAGTCACTGGTGTTTGTCATCATTAGGTGAAGCAGGTGTTTGACCAAGATGATCTCTGCCATCACATTTTATTCCCTGTGATTTGACTAAAAAGAACAGGAGACTAGATGTGAGCTGTGCATTCACACAGACAAGAAAAAAACCAAAATACCAAGAAAATCTCAGCTGGGAGGTGGCAAAGAAGCTTTGCCTTCCAGCTGAGTCCAGGACTTCTCTCCTCCCCATCCTCTCCTTGGCTGCAGGAGAGTAGGAAGCAACACTGCTCTCAGCTAAAAAAGCAAAGCTTTCTTTTGCTGCCCAGTAAAAGGGCAGGAGACAGAAAACTCATGCAGCCTGGCTTTGATTGCATCAGGACTGGCAGGTAGCTGCTGCCCACAGCTGCAATTCACCATTCTGTCTGTACTGCACATTAAAATTTATATCAGTCTTTGGCCTAGGATTTCAAGTCACATGCCATCAGTTCACAGCTTCAGCTCAGAGGTGTAACGACAGATAAGGTAAGCAATCTGGGACCTAAGCTTAGACTACAAATTAAGTCAAAATGCTTAGACTTCTACCCTTCCCACACAGGGTTAAAAAAAAAGAGGTGATTACTAAATGCATTTTTTCACTTGAGTTATGAGCATAAGAAATGCCTTACTGGGCCAGGCCCATGGTGCACCTTGCCTAGTGGCAACAGGACACCCAATACTCAACACTATCTACAGCCCATTAATCTTGTGCTTCCCTAACACCTACAAGAACTGGATAATGGAAGTCAAAAATCATATCCTGGTGTATCCTCTACCTGCTTACAGACCAATCATGCATCAGTTTGTCCATCCTTTTTCTGTATCTGCTCGTATTGCATCTGCCTCTACAACCTCCAGAAGTCCACTGTGCACTACATAAAAAGCTGTTTCAAATCCCTTTAAATCAATTTCCTAGCTTTTCTGTGGTGAGATTTAGTGAGTAACATCTCTTGCCTTCACCAATTTTATATGCCTCAGTCATACCCTCCCACAGAGGTCCCTGCTCCAAACTAAAGAGTCTCAACCTTTTCAAGGCAACAGCTCTTGGTCATTTTGACAAGGTACAAGAGCAGCAATGAAAATCCCTCTGTCTGTCTTGAAACATGGAAGCCAGAACAGTGTGGTCCTCAAAGTAAAGAATCACAAGATAATGCAAGAATGAGCTAACACCAAAAAAGATGAATCATCCCCTGACCAGGGGGATGGGAGAGGGGGAAGCAGCATTGTCCGAAGGTAACCTAAGACTAGTTAGCATGGTAAAAATCACACCCCTGGGGGAAGACATCTAATGTCAAACTGCCTTTGTACCATGAACTAGCCACTGGGCAGAGCATGCATAGAAAGACATTAGTTATATAACCAAAAGGCAAACAATGGACAAGTTTTGTGCAACTTCTCTTTGTTGCAACCTGTATAAAACCTGCAACCCCTCTGGAAGTGGGTTCTGGCTTTGCAAACTGTCCCCTGACACCTCTTTGTGTGCAGAACTGCATTAAAAGTTAGAAGGTAGTTCTTGACTCTGTGCTCACTGGTTCCTGTGTACCAGGCCCGAACCTGAACCCCAACTAAGGAACAGCAGCAGCACATTGTCTGTAACTGCTGTTAGTATTCAGCTGTAACTGCCTCTAGTATTCAGCATCATTATAGGGAGAACAAGGAAAGAGTACTTGGAAAATGGGATTTTTATTCATGCCAGTACAGCATTAATGGAGTCCCTAATAAGGTTCTGAACCACTGATTTTTGAATGGGCCAAAACTACACCTAGTCCTCATTAAAGAAAATATACCTCAAACCCCACGCATTTAAAGCGTCTTACACTAAAAGGATATAATTTCTGTATTTGCAGAAAAGCTTTTTTGTATACTTCAGAAGCACAAAACACATAATTCCCTTTTCAAAATGCAATCATCCTCCCGTTTTTTATGCAAACTGTATCTCCAACTGTTGTCTTTATAAAGTTGATCAAACAAAACCCAAACAATTAAGAATCCTATAATCAATGGATCTCTACTGACTGGAATGACATAACTACAGCTATCCATATAAAATGGCTGTAAGAAAAAGCCTTGCTTGGTCCAGCCCGGAATAAAAGAATCCCCTAAAGTAATCCTTCACCATTTGGTGAATTATCAAAACTGTTTTCTTGTTGTTACTAAGCCTAAAAGACAGCCTTGAGTGCTAGCCTATTAGTTGCATACAACAGAGACTCCAAAAGAAACAAAAAAGTTACCAGACCAACATTTGCCCTCCTCCATATCGCTCCTCTATCCCCATACTCCAAACACACACAAATAAAGCAAGCCTTTTATTTTCTTGAAAGAGTTTCAGGCTCAGCCTTTGGCACAAAAACCAGACCTCTTTTCTCTCCCTTGTCAAATCAGGAAAGCACATCACTTTTTTAAACAGCTATTACGTGTGATTTCTTAAATAAATAATCTATTGTGGGCACTGTTTTTAAGTTCATTTTAAACATGACTAAAAAAAGTCTGGCTACAAAAGATACTAGAGTGATTGCAACCCTGTTCTGCTGCAGAGAGGAAAAGAGGATCAGGATTAAATGCTATAGGAGGGATCGATGTGCACAATGTATAGCACTGGGCTGTGGTGGAGGTGAAGAGAGAACAGACAGCATGGAGCAGGAAGGAAAAAGAATGGCAGAGGCTCACAGCCTTCTTTACAGCCTGCCTGTTATCCAGACACGTATCAGGAATAAGAGAATGTTCATTCATTTTGATGTAGAATTATCTATTTTCCACCTCCTATGTGGGTCTTGACAAAAAAAAATAATAAAAAAACCCAAACCAAAAACATAGCAATGGCTTCTAGTTACATCCTTATAAATAAATAAATAAAAGTTTACATGTCAGTGAGCTACACTGACAGTCTTATGCAGCTGTCAGTGCTGAACTCCAGAATCATGTATATTGGGTTGCTTGCTAACTGCTAAGGTTTACTCTGTTGTCAACTCACACAACATTTCCTTCTCCTGCAGAAAAATAAGTTTGAGTGTTCAATACCCTACATTTTCCTTCTTCCGAACAATATGTGTAAGCACATAACTAGATTAGAGCAACCTTTATCCCATTATCAAGAAAAACTCATGAATGTTCAATCACTTCTGAAATGACTTTCAGGTGAGGAGTAGCATTTACTTGAAAAAATAAAATAGTTATCGTTAGTTTTCACACCTGACTGTAGTAAACAGTTTCTACTCCATTAACCTTAGCATGCTTGCGAGTAATAGTAGAACAGCACTGAACATTCCTTCCTTCCTCCCTGCCCAGTCTCTCCCTTTCCAGCATGAGGTATGCTTGACCTAGAAAGAGGTTTTATTCAAACAGAGGATGGAGACTCAAAGTCTTTGTGTGGCACAGGTGGAGAGGCAGGGGAGAATGTCAAACAGGAAAGCTTTGTTTGGCCACTCACTTGGAAAAAACAGCCACTGGAATTCCTATCGGTTAGAAATCGCCTGTGGGTATGTAGCTTCTGTTTGAATATTTTATTTTCTTTGCTAGCTTGCAGTATCCTTTTCTCTTTCAGATTTTCTGCTTAAACAAAAAGAAAAAACAACCAATAAAAAACCCCAACAACCCTCAAAGTGATAGCATTCCCTCCAGACACATAGATATTTGACATATGTGACAAAGGCACAGTCTTGAAAATGGACCAGAATGAATGAAGCACTCTCAAGTCAACAACACAAAACACACAAACCCTCAAATCTGAGCTGAATTCTAAAAGCCAGTATATGAGAAAGCATTCTTAACCTTCCTGTAATGAAGTAAGCCAAACCTTCCCTAAAACCCTACCCAAAATAAAAGAGAAGCAAATTTAAACAATGCATTCATGAAAGAACTGAATTAGCCCACATTTGTTTCTTCCGTTAAACCACTGATTCATTCAGCACCATATTTTTATTTGACTTATTTTGTCAACTGATTGAATCCTCAGAATGTGAAGATAGCACTTCATTCTAAAATATCACCTAAATCAGGATGTTTTATTTCCTAAATGGATGAAAGTTCAATTATTTGTGCATCTCTCCAAGTCACTGTTCATTTAAATTTTCAGAGAATCTCCATTTGTACTTTTGCCAGTAGATTTCAACCATATCCTATCAACAGACTAACAAACGCAGAAGTTTACAGTTTCACACACGCCCCATTTGCACAGCACCATAGTTACTGCATTTTTTGTTTTATATAAACCCTAGCAGAAGGTTAATGTAGGATGGACTTCCAAAAAGTGAAGCTTAGAAACAGATTTGAAGTGGGAGGAGCTGTTGATCACATATGCCTGTTGTTAACAGATTTTATTCTTTTAAATAGCGTCAGAGAGAAAGAAAAGAATGAACGTGTTGTGAAAACTACCATGAGGAAACTCAGAAACAGGTCTTTCATTTCCAATCCTGGCATTACAAACATTAGGAATGTGGAATACAACTTCCCTGATTCACAAATAGAGTCAAGGGGAACAGCAAGTAAATCTAATCAACACTAATCAACACTACTACATAAATATTCTAATATCTAATTTCTTCTTTCAGCTAAGAGAGGGAAATAAGTATACAGGATATCCCCAAGTTAGAAAGGACCCACAGGGCTCATGGAGTCCAACTCCTGCTACACACAGGGCAGTTTAAAAGTCATACTGTATTTAAGAGCATTGTCCAAACGCTTCTTGAGCACTGAAAAACTTGAGGCCTTGGCCACTTCCCCAGGGAGCTTGATTCAGTGCTTGACCATTCCTTCAGTGAAGAACTTCACCCTAATATCCCATCTGAATCTCCCCCAACACAGTTTTAAGCCATCCCCTCATGTGCTATCACCAGATACCAGAAGGAAGAGTTGACCACTTCCCTCTCTGCTCCCCTTTCTGAAGCAATGTATAGAATAATTTAGGTTGGAAAAGACCTTAAAGATCATAAATTACAGCCATTAACCCTACTCTACCAAGTTCACCACTAAGCCATATCTCCAAGCACCACATCTACACAGCTTTTAAACACAGCCAGGGATGGTGACTCAACCACCTCCCTGGGCAGCCCCTTCCAATGCCTGACAACCCCTTCTGTGAAAAAATTTTTCCTCCTGTCCAGATTAAACCTCCCCTGGCACAGCTTAAGGCCATTCCTTCTTGTTCTATCGCTTTTTACTTGAGAAGAGACCAGCATCTACCTCTCTACAACCTCCTACCAGGTAGTTGTAGACCAAAATAAGGTCTCCTCTCAGCTTCCTTTTCTTCAGACTGAATAACCCCAGTTCCCTCAGCCACTTTTCATAAGACTTGTTCTCCAGGCCCTTCACCAGCTCAATTGCTCTTCTCCGGACCTGCTCCAATAACTCAATGTCTATCTTGTACTGAGGTGCCCAAAAGTGAACACAGTACTTGGGGTGTGGCCTTACCAATGCTGGGTACAGAGGGAACATCACCTCCCTGGTTCTGCCTGCCACACTTTTTCTGATACAGGCCACGATGCCTTCGGCCTTCTTGGCTACCTGAGCCCACTGCTGGCTCATATTCATACAAGCGTAAACCAGCACCCCCAGGTCCCTTTCTGCCAAACAGCTTTCCAGCCACTCTTTCCCAATCCTGTAGCATTGCCTGGGGTTGTTGTGGCTCAAGTGCAGGACACAGCACTTGGCCTTGTTGAAGCTCATACCATTGACCTTGGACCATCACTCCAGTCTGTCCAAGTCTCTCAGTAGAGCCTTCCTACTCTCATGTAGATCAACACTCCCACCCAACTTGGTATTGTCTGCAAACTTACTGAGGGTGCATTCTATCTCCCCACCAAGATCACTGATAAAGATTTAAACAAAAGTGGTCCCAATACAAAAGGAATGCCACTTGTGACTGGCTGCCAGCTGGATTTAACTCCATTCACCACCACTCTTTGGGCCCAGCTGTCCAGCCAGTGTTTTACCCAGCAGAGGTTATACCCATCCAAGCCATGAGCAGACAGTGTTTTCCATGAGAATGCTGTGGGAAATAGTACTGAAGGCTTTATGGAAGTCCAGATAGACAACATCCACAGCCTCATCTTGGCAGGTCATCTTGTCATAGAAAGAGATCACGTCTGTCAAGCAGGACCTGCCTTTCATAAACCCATGCTGACTGGGTCTGATCCCCTGGTTGTCCTGTATATGGTGCATAATAGCACTATGTATGGTTATAAGCAACAATAAGACGACCACCCCTCAGCCTCCCCTTCCCTACACTGAGCACACATAGTACCCTCAGCTGCTCCTCAGAAGCCATGCCCTCTAGTCCCTTCACCATCTTTGTTGTCCTCCTTTGGCCACGTTCTAATATTTTTATCTCTCTAATATTGTGGACCCCAAAACTGTACACAGTACTCAAAGCAAGGCCACACACCAATGCTGAGTATAATAGGACAATCACTTCTTTTGACTTGCTTTGTTATACTGTGCCTAATGTACCCCTGGGTAGAGTAGGCCCTTTTGGCCACCAGGGCACACTATTGACTCACATTGAGCTTGCCATTAACCAAAACCTCCAGACCCCTTTCTGCAGGGCTGCATTCTAACCTCTTTGAATGGAATATGGAATTTATATGCACACCAGGATGACACCGACACCACAAATGTAAAATCTGGTATTTGTCCTTGTTAAAAATCATATGGTTGACAATTGCCAAATGCTCCAACCTACAAAAATCTCCCTGTAAGGCCTCTCTATCCCAAAGGAATCCACAGCTCATAATTCAGTATTGACAAATTTATTTTATGTGCACAACTGCTATGCCCAAGTCATTGATAAAAACACTGAAGAGAACTGGTCCTCAGACTGAGCCCTGGGGAACACTGCTAGTGACTGACAAGATGTTAACCCATTTACTACAACCCTTTGAGCCCAACCTTTCAGCCACTTGTTTTTCCATCATGCTGTCCAGTTGTCCAGAAGAATATTGTGAGATGGTACCAGTGCCCTTGATCCCTTTTCCAGTCTTCCCAAAACTCTGAAGACTTTTGATCCCCCTTAGACTTCTCACTGAAATTTCACTGGTACCCACGTGAAAAAGTATGTATCAGGTTAGGAAGTCTCCTGGTAACATCTTTAACCCAAGCCCCAAAGACACAGCAAACTTTCCTAAAAAGTGGGTCTGCTCAGCGGATTAAGCCCACTGTCCCCCTTAGAAGGGAGTTACCTATAATAATAACAACTTGCCATTTTTTCTTCACAGTGATGGTCATGATGTGGGAGATAGGCTGACTTGACCTCGGTGACTTCTCAAACACACATAAATAATCTTCAGTGACATCATTTCCCTGTTCATCCAACTCCAAGGCCTCATATATGTTGTGTAAGGCACCTGGAAGGCAAGGTAGACAAGGAGGAACTTCTCTCGTTATCCTGAACCAAGACTCATTTCCATTTGCTTCTGTCCCACCACACTGCCTTCTGCCTGGTGTGGAGAGGGAGCAGGATCCCCTTTGTCATGAGTTATGCCTCGTTAACATCTCTGTTCCAGAAAGGACAACGTGGTTCTACTAGTCAATTCCCTTCTTGGACTCCCATCTATTCCTCAACCTGTCGACTTCATCCCAAAGCTCTTCCACCTGGGTGCACCTCCACCAGGTTGCTCTTTGCTGCCCTCAGACGCGAAGAAAAACCTCGGGCACATCCTGCAGCCGGAGACCTCCAGAGCTACACGCAACCTTGGGAGGTCAGTCAGCAATTGCGGCTGCTGCGAGCGCCGGCTTCCCACGCTTCGGAGGGGCTGCAGGCCCCGCCCCATTACCCGCCCTCCTCTCTCCGCACCCAGCCCGGCGGTGTCGGGACGCGGAACTGCTCGGAGGCTTCGCTCTCCTGCCGCACGCAGCAGCTGCTGCCGCCTGCGGAGCTGCCGCCGGCTTCCCCACCTTTGAGACAGACGCGTGTCCAAAGCGGATCAGAAAGTCTTGCAAGTGACCGAAAGGTGACAGCGTAAGGACACCGTTCCTTAAGGAATCGATAACTCAGGAGTACTGGTTTGCTTAGAGCCAAGCAGGGCCCGATAATCTGATGTTTACGTGCACTGACGCTTCTCCCGCAGGACCCGCAATAGGGAGCAGGCAGGGGCAGCAGCGCCGAGCACCCTGCACCAGAGAGCACAAAGCAGGGAGAAGTTTTCCACTGCCTCCGTCAGGAACGTATCACGCTGACTAGATAGTCTTGAAAAGCAAGGCAGGCAAACAAGAACCGAGAAGACTGAAAGCAAGGCCACGACGCGCGCAGAGGATTTGCCCTAAACATGACCCAAAATGAGTTTTCAATTGCAAAAGTAATGATACATATTGTTGTTTAACACAAAGCAATGGTTGCAAAGGCATTTGTTTTCATCATTCCTCGGTAGTTACCTGCTGGAGGTGTTTAGGGTTTGCAAATGTTACTAATACATGTAGAGAAATCTAGAATAAAAATAAAATAAAATAATAAAATCCAAGCTTGTTTTTTTAGGGGTATGCACACCACAACTGAAGATACTAAAAAAAACCCAACTCAAAACCATGCATGTTTTGGAAGTGTTTCAGAACATGAAGTTCTACTATTAACTAATATCTCGAAAGGTATAAAAAAATTCAATTCTAGTAACTTACACTAACTCTTCAAATCAGTTTGTTTTTTTAATCTAGGAACATAAGTAACACTGAGTAACTGGAAAACTTCAGATTACTGCAGCAGCCATTTGAAACCTCTCCCACGCAGGAACATACACCTCAAGTAGGTAAAAAAGCATTTACCTCAAAGTGAAAAAAAAATAAATCACAGAAGTCAGCCCTTGCAGTATATGGCCCTTGGAAAATCCACCCATACGGAGATATTAAAAAAACAAGCAAACCAAATACCAACAAAAAAACCCACACAACATGTCTCCTCTGCTCCTCACCATCCAAAATTACACACGAAAGGCAAAACGTGAGAAGGGACAACCACTTTTCATATACCACAACGCAGTCATCCATCCTCAACCAAGAACTAGGGCCTTTAAATTAAAATCTTCTCAAAGAGGGACTACAGAGGGCATTTAACATCCCTTGCCCCACACTTTGTAATTCTTTCCCTGCAGCAACCACTAGCAGTTAGCAGCAACATGCCCCATTCCAGCCAGGATACACCATGGGATGACGGCACTTTGCTGTAAACCATCAGAGAAGGGTCTATGTTTTGAACCTTCCAACAGTGGAGAAAGAAAAGCCTCCTAATGGCTTAGTTCCTGTGCAAAGGTAAGCACAGGCACACCAGCAAGCATGCTTTCACAACAAGGGGAAAACCACACTTCCTTTGGAAATGGTATGCATGTAAACATTTACTGACAGGTGAGGTTGCATGCAATCCCAAATTTAAGCTAAGGGAGCAGGGCACCCAAATCCAAGTGTGTACAAGTCAAACATCTAAGCCTGTAGAAAAAGCGGCAGGGTGACTGCCTCCCCTGGGTGGTGGGTGCACCCTCAAGCTGTGCACACAGCCTCACTGTCCCTTACATGCTCAGGGTCACAGTCACACAGTCACTCCAGCTCAGACACCTGTTTTGTCAAGTGACAGTTTGCAAGAACACAGCTTTTTGTAGAAAATTATTGTGATCAAGAAAGTAAACACCTCAACTAGCAAGAAGTCAGGTAATTAAACTTGGAATAAATGTTTGAAGTTATTGAGGCATTTCAACAAATACTACCAGTTGTGTTCTAACAGGTCAGGTTGACACACACTCCGGATGAGTTTAAAAACTCCTGCCTGGCTCTCATGTCCTGCCCATGGGTTTTCTGTTTCCAAGAAAAAGAGCGAGAGCCTACTCATCCTGTGCTACCATGGTCCCCAGGGAAAGCAAGAACAAGACTGACAGGTAGGTCTGAAGCTGCAGGAGCTTAAAAAACACTCATCTCAGCTCAAACTCTTTGCCTGCCTTGGCTCGCTAATCCCAAGGACACCGAGTCCTCTGGGATGCATGACCCAGCGGCTGTCTCCCACTGAGCCCCGCTCCCCGTCTGTTGCCATAGCAGTGAAAGGCAAACCTAGCAACAGGCACTCAAGCCTCCCAAATACACAACTCTAAACCACATTTTAAAAATAAATTAACTTAGCCAGCCTTGCCTGTTGCCTGAAAAAGAAAGAAAGAAAAAAAACCAAACGTATAACATGTTTCAAGAAGCTGTTAAGATCATGCCACTTTTGTTCAGATGCACAAGAGAAAGGATTTAATTACCACTAAAATTAAAAGATAAGTGCTACGCCATGGCAGAATTGAAGTAGTTTGCAGTAAGATTTGTCTTTTGTAAGAATTATTCATGTGGCAGTTATTGACTATGTAAATGGTTATGTTAGGGAACAGAAAGACAAGTAAGAGTTTAGCTTTTATTTTAGGCTGGCTTCGTCTTCTAAGCTTGATTCCCTTCTCTGTGAAAAAATGTGGTTGGGTGGCTGGTGTTTAGTTTCTGTCAACATCGCAAGCAGAGATTATTTGTGCCTGTTACAAATTAATCTCTCTACAGCTCAGAATCCTTACTTTCCTTTTTCATAAGCTTATCAACATGGTTATTCAATATATAAGTGTCTTCAGAGGAGTATTAATGTTGGTTTTGAAATTGTCTATCTACATCTTCAGCTTCAAAATCTTGCACAGTAATATTTTAGCTTTGTCATATGTAGTAGAAGAAATAGTCTACAGTGAAATGCTCAGAGCACAAAAGTATTAGATTTCTGCAAATTTCACAGAGTTAGGTACATTCTACATAATACGAATACAGCCTTTTTGTAGAAGGGTATAGAGCTCTATAGGCCAAATGAATATGAAGGAGAATTGAAGAAACAGATAAATGCTCCACTCTTCTCTCCACTGAAAGGTTTTTCCTTGGATCCAATTATTTTTTTCCAAATAAAATGTACTTACAGAAGGAAGTACATTTGGTAATCATTCTTTTTCTCTGAAGTCACAGCCTCTAAATTGTGTGAGGATCACTGGAGGGATAATTCCAACAGAAGCACTCCACCACCTTTTGCAAGTCACCTCTTCTGTTAAATTCAGATGGATGTAGTTCCACTCACTACCCTGCAAAACTCTGACGGGACTATCAGACTTGTTCGTCTGTTATGAGAAATTACCTAGATAAAACACTTCTCATCCAAGAGTAAAAGGGAACTCAGGATGTTCTACCAGAATGCCTAAGGAAAGCAATGTAACATTCATCCCAGCTAAATTTACATATGTGTGAACTCAGGGAGAGGACTTGGGGAGGAGGGGACAAATTTCCCAATATGCTGGTCTTTGGCTAAGGAGCAATGTTCCTTAGATGGGAGGGCAAAAACATGGTGGAGTATATCTTTGTGTGAATACAACATAAAACATAATTACGTATTTTGGAGGTTTATTGAAGTGAACTCATGTTGAAACATTAATTCTCACTCTTTTAAGCCATCAAAACCTGATTGCAAGCTTCCCCACAACTCCAAACCAGCATGCTCTAAGGCTGATTAGAAGCTTTTTGAAGGCTGTTCTTTTAGCAGCAATTCTTTGGTAGCTCCCCTGATGAATGCTGAGTGTTCACATTCCTGTTGATATATCTGGAATCACAACTCATTAAATTGTTTCCATCTGCAATTGGTCTTTTCAGGGAAGGTGTCTGTGAATTAAAAACCCCTCCCCCTCCCCCCCCACTTACTGCAGATAAATATCAGAATCAAGATAGTAACACTCACAGCAAGTCAAGTACACACAGAAATTATACCATCTGGCACAATTAGTCAGCCCGAGGGCTGGTTAATGAACTGTAATATACACAATAAAGCATGCATGCTGCAGTTGCAATTCTTTGATACCAGTAGACATGTAAATTCAACAGTGGACATGAGAAGTCTTTCTAGTATATGCTTTTTTTGTTGTTGTTGTTATTTGTATGCACAAGTACTAGAACAGAAAGCTTTTTCTCCAAGATGATTCTGAAAGCTTCTTACTATTTCTGTAACAGCAAACAAATGAAGAATTTTGTTTTTACATGCAGTAGCAGTAAAAACCTCCTAATTCAGACTGAGATTTTGATAGCTTACAGCATCAAACACAGAAAATAATTCTAAGGATTCCACCAAACAGATTTAAATGTTCTATGCTGTGCATCAAGAATGACAAATGCCACCATCCTCTGCACCTCGTTCTTCTCCATACACTACTTAGCAGTGCCTGAGGAATCAGCTCTAATATGGTCATTCACCAAGAGAAGATGGCAGCTGTTAACTCCCTTCCTCAGATACTGTTACAGGCCTCCTATCATACAACTGCCACTGAGTAAATTAACATGTTAAATGCGGCACTTCTTAGCTGCTCCTGCTAGCTCTGCAGTAGCAACATTTTTGTTTAAATCCTTCTCTTTTTTAGGGGCTTCAGTACTCATTTGCCCAGAAAACAGTGCTGTATGTGCCACTGAGAGCCCCTGACTTCACCAAAAGTAAGAGTAAAAAACACCACACAGGTTTTATCAGATTAACCATGTGCACAAATACCCTGCATGATGGCAGTAAATTAACTTTTATTCTTTCACATAGCGTCTGATGTTTATGTACATCTGTAGGCAAACAAATGTACGTTAGAAAATCATATTTATTAACCTTAATTAGATCTACATATGCTTTATCCTGGGCACAGGAATTAAAAATGCATCTTGCTTACCTCTAGGTAGTATACTTCCTCAAAAGAGACCCAAATATTATGCAAGTATTTCTGGGAGTAATTAAATGCCCGCTCTCCTGCCATTAAAGTGTAGTTATCTGAATAAGACCAAAAAGTCTATCAAGGTTTCATTTACTATTTCAATAAGATCTTTCCCTCATGAACTAGTGACAGGGATGACCACCTCTTTTGTAAGCTTACTGCTGATTAAAGGCATGGTGTGACACAACACAGAGGCTTTACAAATGCAAACATAGCCATTTCTCCGCTCTCCTGTGAAGTGCAAAGTATTAATCAACTTGGTGGCCAACGTTAAAAAGGAAGAGAATTCTCCTCATGCCTTGTCTAGTTCTTTGTCCACTGTACTTGTATTATTTCCCCCTCCCCCCACAAAAAAGAGACTTTTTTTTTTTTCTTCCTTCTATCAGCATTATGTAGTAAAAGAAGGAGCTGTAAAGAGTGAAAAATCGAAGCAAAACATAGAAAAAGTCTATGAAAATTTGGGCTGGCAGGTCTACAGAGATGTGTCAGCACATTTCACCTATTGGTACACCTCAACAGTTGTGCACATATAAATTGGCATAATACAATAAAAACTCTGCAAAGTAGCTATGGCTAAACATCTCCCCCACTTCTATTCCCATCCACAGCACTATGTCCTATAAACCTCATCATTTTTTAACTCGGTTTTCTCAATAACACTCAAGTGAAACTTGTGTGCTTGAGATTATTTGGCTCAGTGTTTATACCTCATTTAACATAAAGTCCATCTTAAACAGAAGGTTTGTTTTTAACTTCCCCTTGGGCAGATCTTGAACTCCCTTATGTGGAAGCCTCGAAGGGCGAAGAAACATCATAATTAAAAGTTTTCATTTATCTTCTGAAAATTCAGCATCAAACACTTGTTACCAGCAGTAAAAGTCCTCCTTCTGTATACTGAGTCCCCAGAAGCTTTTGCCTTGGAGCTAGCATTGCTTCCCAGCACTTGTATTTAAAATGAAGGTATACAGAAGCAGCTCTCTGCCTGTATCATTAACCACTGCAATTATTTGCAGCAGAACAGGTGACTGCCAGGCTCACCTCCGCACATCACCACCAGGAAGCTACTTCAAGTCAGGGATAACAGATCACTTCCAGTCCTGTCCCCCTGAAGGCAAACTGTATCATCTTGCAGCCACAGCCATTCAGACTGACTGCAGGGGGAGTGCTCCTGCTGACTTACTGCACAACTTTACTCAGCGCTTAGAGCTCTTTACATACATGATCAGGGCTTCTGCTGCTCTCTAGACCCTGATACCACCAAGGGAAATGTAAATCCACTTGATAGACCAGAAGTCCTTTACTAATGCACAGGTTATTTGTGTTGATGAATTTAGTGCAGTTATTGATGTTAATACTTACAAGATGCTGCAAGAAATAACAAGGAAGGTGTGGCCATGGATAAAATTCAGGGCTAGCAAAAGGATTCTGAGGATGGCTTAAAACTGTATTTTGTATGAAAACCAGAGGTTGGTTCATTAAGTCATTCACATGTTGAAGGTGGTGATGAGAGATCCTAAAATTTTCTTTTTGAAAATGAAACTATACCTTTAGCCAAGATTTGAAAACTATTTTGAATGATTGCAAAATAGGGTTCAGCTATTCCAGAGCATTTGATAACATATCATTCAGAACTTGCACTCTTCACACAACTACATGTATACTTCATTTGTTAGATTAGTCTAAGTCTTAAGGATTTTTATTTCAATCTGTCTTCGCCATGCTCATTTTGTTACTTAAACATGCATTTCTTTTGAATACAAAAACATTGAAGAGATTTTTGAAATTAAAACTTGGAAAATGTGTCTGTCAAGAAAGTCTACAATGCAAAGGATGAAAAGCAAAGGTTAAGTCTGTGAAATATAATTTTTATAAATGGGTATAATTTTTTTTTCTCAACTGATTTTTTCAGCTTCTACATGATATTTCTGCTGGACTGGTAACACTGCAACATAATGAAAGTCTTATACTCTGTATTGCAATTCTCTCAAGGGACCAGAACATTTGAAATGGTCTTGGCATGGTTATCAAGGACAAATGACACAGAATACTCCGTATTGCTTTGAATGCAGAGGGGAACTCCTGTTTGATTGAATAGCATTTACAGGGTCTGACCTGAGTCTCAGGCCAGGTCCTTGCCACCTGATAATTGGGTGCATTTACAAGAAATCACAGTTTGAACTGATATTACTGAACACTTCAGATTTCAAAAATAGATACTCACTGAAGCTTAAAAGAAAATCGATCAGTTCCATGATAAAAGTTAATTGAGTGTAGTTTTATCTGGTATCAACAGATTTGTGAGGATATAAAATTATCCTGGCAGACGTTAGTCTTCCCTGACAATTTACTTTGCCCCTCTGCTTTCTTAACTTCCCTTTTTCTAGTGCCAGTTCCAAATTCCTTGCTATTCATAAATCCCCATTTTATTAGAAGTTATGGACTACCAAAACGTTCTTTCTGCTTTATAAACAACCTTTCTTTTCTGCATTCTGTAAGAATGACTACATGTGGTCAGGAAAATATTCCCTGCATATAGTATTTATCTCAGAGCTGAGGAAAACCAGCTTAGGAAATAAGACATGCACAGAATGATCCTTCTTCTGGTGTAGTCTCCAGATTTTGGCAAAATAGCAGTTGCCAAACTGAAGGTTGCATTCAATCATTGTATGTTACTGCCACTAACAGGTTTTTTAATGATGCTAGTGTATTCCTCAATCCATTTGCTATTCTACTTTTTACAGCTTCTAAGAAGGTGTTCCACTACTCACTCAGGCATAGTATAAATGTATATTCACCAATGATACATTATAAATGAAAACAATCTTTCAAGCAACCTGGTTTATTTTTAAAGAGGTTTGGCAGTAGGGTTTGGGTTTTGTGTGTGGGGTTGTTTGTTTTCCTCTCTCTCTTTTTTTTTTTTGGTTTTGTGGCGTTTTGGTTTGGTTTTGGGGGTTTTTTTTATTCCCCAGGTTGTGTTGTACCAGTGATTTTTACGTACAATTGCATTAAACCAGACCTTCCAGACTGAAGCTGTGTGCTGTTCCACGCAAGAAATGCAACTGATCTGTTTGGACACCAACCCAGAACACTTCATAAACTATAAGTGTCTTTCCAGGCTGCATTATATCACTGAGTCAAAGGGCAAGTACCACTTATGGATGCACTAAAGAGTACTTCCTACTGCACTTTTATTTTTCCTGGAAGTATCCATTCAACTCCTGACCCACTGTGACCCTTATTAGCTCATAAAAGACTGCTAGATCACAGCTCAAGATTCAGTTGCAGAGATGACACACATTTGGATCTGCTTTGTATAGATTATTAGAAAGCAAGTTTTTTTTAGTTACAGATATGCATTCACAGAAGTGGTCTGCTGATGGGTGAGCCTCCAAATGTACAGCTGATGGGAAAATGCATCCCTCTTTCACTTAATGAAAAAAAATGAATTGGAAAAGTCAGCTTACTATGAAACTACTTGAAAAGTGAAGATAGCTCAGCTAAATACTGAATAGTTTTGGGTTTTTTTTCCCCAAAGAAATTTCTCCTTTTGCTCTCCCTTTGCTAATTATGGGAAACTCATATTTAGGATACACCAGCAGTAGTAGCATGCCAAATCTACAGATGGAAAAAGGGAGGAAGCAGGAGGATCTTCATATTTGAATAGGATTGCATGGAGAACAGGGGCTTTGTTAGAGCTATTTCCACATGATACCCTTCTCTCCCCTTCTTACAGCTTCTGTCAAAAACATGCATCTGCAAATAAGACAGGTAATTATGTTTCCAAGGTACTTGTTCTAGAAAAATTGTCCTACTTATATGTAACAGTTTGAGGCACTATGGCAAAGTTAATTGATAGCTAAATTATAGACAGTTGCATTTAGAGGGTTAATTGCTTACTGCTTGCAACTGCACTTAAAGGTAAAGTTTTCATGCCTTAATTAAGATCTTAAATTACTAGAGAAAAGAACAAAAAATGTATTTCTTTCCTCTCTCAATTTCAAGTCTTCAGACAAGCACCAAATCAATCTTTTTCACAAGAATCAGAACAAATCTCTCCTGCTGCTTGCCAGTCTTTATATGACACTGGAAATTATTCAGCCTCATCTCTGAGGCTTGCTCTAAGATAGTAAGATAGAGAGGCACTTGGCAGCAGCTGTTAACCCACCTGCAGAGACAACTTCTGTCTCATTTCATCTCCTGAATTGCTCAAGCCACCAGACTAATGTTTACTTGTTCACAATTAAAGGCACCACATGGCCCTCTGGGACTGTGCAAGAAAGGAATGTCAGAGCTTTCAGGGCCTGAAATCCAAGCTGTTCTCCCTGTTTAAATATTGGGCAGCTATTAAGACTGAGCATAGCCTGGAATGCCGAAATGGCTCACCCAGGACAGCAATAAACCCTCACTGACAGAATATACACGATCACTTGACGCTAACAGCTGTTTCTATACTGGAAGCCTTAAATTGCGTGTTCACCGGTATTCCAATTTATGATGGTTTTCATAGGAAATAACCATTGAAAAAGCTATGTTCAGTAGAAAAAGTTGTATTTCAGAGGATTAATTTTCCTGAAGGGAAGATAATGGTAAAAAATAACATTTATTTAAATGTGTTAAGACAAACTGACCCTCATCTCCTCTTAACTATTATTTCCTTGGAAATTGCTTCTACTAATGGTTATTTTTTTTCCTTCTGGACAGCTAAAGCTGACAATAATTCTGAAAGTAGACACATTAAGTATTGACAGCCAGGATGTTACCATGAAGCTCTGCAAGGTATTTTTCTGCTGGCGTCTCATAGTAATTATGACTATTGAATATACACTATTTTTTATTCATGTCATAAACAAGCTAAAAATAGAACTATAAAAACAAATTAACCCTTTTTACATTAGTGATATTGATGATATTGACTACCTAGAAAAAAAACAACCCACCACAAACCAACACACCACCCTACATGAAAGGGGATTCTACCTAGATTCCAGTGAAATGAAAATAAGGTGACAAAGCCGAGAAAGTGGGCCTCAAAAGTTGTAACTAGTTAGCAACTTTAATTACATTATTTTATCAGGAAACATGAATTGCCATCCATTTAATTTATACTCTGGAAAGCCAAAATGCATTTTCACTCTGGCTACCCAAGGAAAGTGACCTTGAGGGAGCCACCAGGAGCCATTGGAGCTGTTTCAGTCCAACATAGGAGTAGGAGTTTCCAAGGCATGAACAACCCCCTGCTTCATGATAAACAGCCTTAAAGCAACATAGGTCCAAATTACTGTCTTCATGGATGAAAAGCCACAAGCCTCAGCCATTTCATTTATTTTTTCTGAGCATCCCCAAAGTCACACAACAAACATACCAGTCCAAAGCAGCCAAATCCAGGGCTGTTTTCTCTCCAGTCAGACAAATGACAGAGGAATGGGCTGGAACAGTCATGGTGGAGAGATACTGCGTCCCTGGGAGGGAGGCAGCTGAGAAATCAATTAAAATAAAATAATAAAATCTAAGATAACAGCTGTAGGTTAGAGGAGCACAAACCTGCAGGAGACCCAGCTTCATCAGTTAAGCTACTCACAGAGCAACCTCTTCTTCCGTGATAGATGCTGCCTCCTAAACACTACTAATTTCAGTTTCCTAAAGCGAAGGATCTTTTCCCTTTTAACTGTGACCAATTCAGTCAGCATGGGCTGGAGAATATTGATAGCTGCTCCCATTCTATTTCATTTAGCTCTGCTATTCCCCAATTTATAGTTAACCACATTTCCATCCTACAAAAAGAAACAACCCAAACAGCTATTTCACCTATTGTGTTTGGGAGGCTTTCTGCAAGTAGGACACACAGAACTGATCTATTTTAGGATTCTAAGTACAAATGAACTTCCTAAAACAAAACATATAATTATGGTGCAAGCAACATATCCTTTAGAGTACATAAAATAGAATAGTGAAAGCTGCGCTGAAGATCAGCCTCTATTTTTAGCAAAAACTAGATCTTAAGTATTTTATCTTAAGCCAGCTCAGCATTGTGTGAGAAATATATACTGACAAAGGCTGAAAAATATTGATTCTAGATTTGCTATTTACCATTTCATATCTGAATACTAAGTTGTTGGAGAACTGGTAAGCCACTCTGAGAAGGTGATCTCAAGTACTCCAGCAAGATAACCCGAGATCTACATTTCTTGGTATCTTTTCCAATACTTAGTGCAGGCTTATTAAGTTACTCTCGCAGAACATGCTGCTTAACCAACTTTTGTTAGTTTGTTCTACATAGGAGAGGCTTATCTGTCTGTTGTATGAAAACATCCTTTACAAGGTATAGGCAGCCATCAAATCTTGGCTTTTTGCTGAGTGGCACAGGCTATCAAGGAGAATTTTTTATTGCATAGTGAAGTGACTAACAAGCCTTTGAGCTTCTACTGCTTTCTCAGTTGTCTCCCGTGATATTGCTTATGTCTTAGTAGACACTTAGGTAATTCCTAAACTGGGCTGTGAAGAGAAAAAAGGAACATGGTAAGCAGGAATCAGGTTACACAGGGACATACGTTAAAGCATTCTGTGCCTTGAGATGTATACTAGCATTTCAAGTCCGTCAAATTGCTGCTACGGAGTAGCTCATGTTTTCAAAGTCTGCTTATCAGCTCAAGTTTACAAGCTTTTGTTCATGGTTTCTAATGTGGCTAATAAGCCTTTTCTCAGAAGCAAAGTCTTCCCTCTGTTTTATAAATATCAGCTACTACTTTGTACCATTTGATTCCCATAATAGCAAGTGATTGGATGTGCTCAGACATACTAGTCTATAGAAAAAAAATACCACTCAAAACAGAGTTTCTCTTTTCAACAACTACTTGCTAATGTCTGTTCAATGTATTGTCCGTCTCCTGTCATTCTAGCCTGGTTGCTACCCCAGGAAAACATTCGGTGGCTCACTCCGCATGCTATGAAATACAGACTGAAAGAAATGTGACGTTTTTCCTGCTGCTATCTTTGCCACTGGCCATCTCCATCATGGTGCCACGCTTTCAGCTTTCTACCCCTGAAGTGCCATGTTCAGTCTCAATCTGCAAAAGCAGTGAGCGCCACTCATGGACGTTCTTCTAGACAGCACACTTTTTTTCTCCACAAAGAAAACATTGTTCTGTTTCATAATAGAAGAATAACATAATATTTTCTAATTTCTCCTTGGTTGTCTTTTTACAACCTAGAAAAAGAAAAGGCCACATGGGATTTCACAGTTCTAGCTTTTAAGTACAGATTTCCCAAGTACTTTGCATTCAAATACCTAAAATAATTTCCTGGCATGTAAATAACTATTATTTTCTCCATCTTTCACTCAGGAAACAGACAACCAGCGCCCGGGGGGGGGGGAACCAACAACAACAAAATCAACAAACAAAAAACCCAAGTCATCACTCCCGACTTCTACTTCTTTCATGCAAACCAGAAGTCCTTGTCCTGCAGTTAGGGCAAATAAAAATCAGTGTACATAAAAATGCATTTTTTGAATGTGCATGCAGTAAATCTGACAATAAGAATTTCCCAGAAAACTGAAGGACAATAAAGTACATACTAGTTGATGCCATAATGAGAAAGCTCCCTTGTGATTTCTGTCTTGAAGTAATACTTTTTGAGAAGGAAATAGTTAATTTTACAGAATGAATATAGTGTTATTAAGTTTATTTGATTTTTCAAATGCAGATAACATAGTTCTTAAGTATAAAAATCACATTTTGCATAAGTCCATCTCTGTATAAATATTCTGTCTTTTGGGAGAAGTTTTTATTGCAGAGACTATGCATTCACCAAATTGCATTGGGACTAGCTGCAGAAATGAATCACCTAAGATTGATGCTCTCTGTCTTTGGAGTAGCTTACACTGAGTCTTATCTGGAAAGATTGAGGTATAAGGTCA
>WUAM01000131.1:1116782-1141325 GCA_024336885.1 Actenoides hombroni
CGGGGGGGGAGGAGATGACTTTTTTGTTGTTTGCAAATATTGGAATTTGTTTTCTGGACTATGACAATGCTGAAATAACTGCCTAAACAATGTCATTAGAGGGCACAAGAGCAAAAGAGGGAAAGGAATTCAAAACTCTAAAGGCTCTAAAATAATTGCATGTGCAGTGTTTTAAGAGACATTTATTGGTTAGTCTGACTTTAAGGCACTGCAATAGAGAAGATAGTCCTGCAGTGAAAATAAATTCAAACACGGTGTGAATTTAGAACCAAGAGAACTCCCTGAAACCTGACTTGTGCCCTGCACCCTGGGAATGTGGACATGCCCACCAGAGCTAAAGGTGGGGCCATGGCTAAACAGTTAATAGCACTGATTTGTCTCCTCTTTCAGACTGATGTCTGGAACTAGTCTGAAGACAAGACAGCTCACTTCAATTCATAGAAAGGAATTAACATAGCAATTAAAAATGCGGCTTTTGGTTCTGCTCTACATTTAATGCCAGCTGACAAGTACAGGAAGCATGAATTAAAGAAGAAAGAACAAAGGCTTCCTTGGGATAGTGCCACGCATGTTTTCCTAAAAAACTTGAAAACTTGAAAATTATTTTCCTAAAAACATACAAACCTCATCTGCTCAAAGAAATGAGCACCTCTTTTGTAAAGAAAACATTCGTTCTCTACTTCGCACCTCATACTTTCACAGTTGTGCATTATATAAATATTTGGACTAATGCAAATACTTATAATCACAACATAGCTAAGTAACACACAGGCATTCCAATGAGTTCACATAAGTAGGCAAAGTTTTGACGATTTTTTAATGTTTTGTATTAAACCCCTCAGGCTAGTTGCTTACAAAGCTGCCATTTCCCAAGTTCACCAGATTTAATAAAAGCGTACATACAGACAAATTATTAAAATCATAAAAAGTCATCTGAAGAAGAATCCCAAGAAAATTTTTACTAACCTATCCATACAACTTCAGAGTATACAAGACTACATCCAAATATTTATGGTTTCCGAAGCATTTACTCAGAGGAAAATACTACAACCTTCACTATTGGTTTTGTATTTTTTCACTGCTACAATACTCAAAAAGACTAGACCAAAGAAGGGGACAGTCAGAAAAAGTTATAACAAACTCTGAATATACTGTTGTCTTACTTTGCACTCCTTAGAAACTACAATTTCATGCTTTTTTTTGTAGTAGAAATTGCTCACAGGAACAAGGCTGCAATGCATCTTTTGAAAAGGAAAGCATAAAAAGCACAATGAGAAATTCAGCTTCTATTTTAAATTGATGAATTCTGAGAAATCCATAGCCAGAGAGAGGTCCTGTTTCTAAGATCCAAATAGGGGCACATCATAGAGCCATAGTATTTCAAATATAGCATTTCAGATTCTCAGGAATAGTGAGGATAAAGTGTTACAGGGATATTTTATACCAACTGACTTAGATTTCAGATAATTTTTTCTTTCTTAAGGCCAGTGCTACACATTTGCCTATTTAAAGACACTATCTCTATCTGAATTTCTGATTAAGCATGTCCACACTGGTCAAGTCAGCAGAAAGGCATTTGACAGAAAAGGAAGAAATATATTTCAGAACACATGAAAAGTCGTAACAGTGAAGATGACAAACAGGTGAGAGTCTCAAGTAAGAGAAACTCACTTTAGGTGTTAGTATACAGGATAGATTTGGAGCAGCCCACTAATGAGACCACTACACTAATGCTACAAAAGTCAAGTGTTATCACTTTGCTAAGTTTAATGAAAACCACATCATTTTTGGATAAATACCACATGAAGAAACACCATCGCAGACAGCTCAGTATTCCCCATCTGGGCATTGCCCGCCTCTCCCTCTCTGTGCCTCCACTGATGCACTGCATTAAGCCAATGGTTTTCTCTGTTTTTTTTCAGTTTCTAGTAACTCCTATAATAATTTCTAGTTTTTCTAGGTTTTTTTTTCCAT
Organism: Actenoides hombroni; assembly: GCA_024336885.1. Lineage (NCBI taxonomy): Eukaryota > Metazoa > Chordata > Aves > Coraciiformes > Alcedinidae > Actenoides > Actenoides hombroni. The sequence goes on from WUAM01000131.1 coordinate 1,118,757, forward strand.
TGTATTTTTTTTGTTTGGTTTTTTTATTTGTTTGTTACTTGAACAAGTTCACAGGCTAATGATTTTCTACCTTTTTGCAACATATCTGTATGTTTAAATCCAATATACAAAAACATGACCCTTCCAGCTCCATAAGAAGATTGCATTGTGAAGAGGGGCAGGATATTAATCCCTCACTACACCATCACTTTTGAGTGGTAAGACACCTTCATGCCACTATCAGCCACAGCAATGAAGCCAAGGCAGAAAAGACCAACTGTATCACAGAGAAAACAGTGATTTAGTGGGACCCTGGCTGTTTTCCTGGAAGTCAAGTGATTCCCAAATTATATGCATGGTCAGAATAACTGTCTCTCAGGATTTTTTCTCAGTTCAAAAAGCATGTGTTTACCCATGTTCATGTTGTCTGTGAAATCTTCACCCTTCTATTTACAAGAACTTCAACTTTGTGAGTGTCACAATGTTAACATTAAATTTTATCATAATGGCAGAATTTTTTCATGAGCAACTTAAAAAAAAAGAAAATTCTTCAACTGCGCGACACTGGCCACCTTTTCAAATTTCCAGGGATGAAACTGTTTCTACCTACATCAGGTTGATTTCCGCCCTCCCCCTCCCTCCCCCTGGTATACAGGATCTGTAGGTGGGGGCAATATATTAGATTAAATCAGATAATATAACCAAAAAAAATACATAAGGCTTTCAGGAAGCAACACTTGCTTCCAGGTTTTCAACAGTAGCTGTATCCAACTGGAAAACAAATACCAGCTGAGAACAAAATCATGCCATTCAATTAAAGAAAAATGTAGTTCAAACAGTATAAGCATAAAAGCTCTCAGACTGCGGTGGCAAAGACTTTCACAGGGAATGTAACCCACCTTTATTACATGGGCACCATAAATATTTACCATAAGCATGTTGACTTGCTTACATAGTACAAATATATTTCCAGGATGACACATAATTGGCTAAATAATTTAATCACAGAGTGAGCATATTCCTACCAAAATCTCCATAAATATATTTCATTGCATAGTTGCCTTGTCTGTATCATGCCATTATCTAGAAAAAACAAGGTTATAACCAGACAGCATAAACACCATTAGGTGGGTTAATAATAGCTTGTTTCAGGATTGGCTTTTTAAGTTGGATAACATAGATCTGATTACAGGTGCAAGTTAGAACACACTTAGCCACACACATCTTCAAAACTTCTTTAAATTCCATCAGCAGACCCTTCACACGTTTCATATATTACACTAGTGAAGGGTAGCCTGCTAATTAGGATACATGACATACAAGCTTTATAAAAGAAAAAAGTTGAGTCATTTCTGAATTTAGAGGTAGATAGCCTGCAGGTTATTAAAAAAACATAACAGAGAATAGAGCATCTGCACAATTTATGGATTTATGCACTCTATCGAACCACCCAAAAATTTCAGAAATTGCGAGAAACAAAATATTAGAGAATTTCATGAACAAAAGGAGGAGAAAAGTATTCTCGGTGGAACTGTGTCTATCAGTCCAAAGCTGCTTTGAGTTCCTGACTGCTATTTTCACAAAGCTAATAAAAATTTAAATGAAAATCACCTCTTGACCCTCCTCTTTATATGAGGAGAAAGCCATAATTCTCTGCTTAGCCATGCATGATCAGACAGTATGCATGCCTTGAGACTATCAAGCAGCAATTCACTTTTCAAGAGACCTATTGACCATGGATATATTAACAGCCTTGTCTGACGTTCCAAGTATCCACTCTTCTCCAACCAACACTTTCCGAAATCATGGTCCAGCAAATCAGAGACGGTTCCTACAATACCACACTAAAGGAATCTCTTGTAGTCAAAAGAGAAACCAACAGAACACATACTTCTACAAAAAATTGAAATTATGATGAATCTTTACCTACGTAGGAAAGTAATTTCAGAGCCAAACAGTCATTTTTTCCCAGTTTCTCATCATATAATCTCACGCATCCTCAAGAATCAGTAATTTCCCACACTTAGGCCTACTGGAAAAACATGTATGCTACATGCTCAGAAGAGAAGAGAGAATACAACCCTACAGGGACCATGCAGTCCTCACTCCAAGATTTTTCCTTTCACAACTGATAGGAAAGTTTTATGTACCCATCATCCAGCTTGTCAAAAAGGTAAGTTTAATCTGTCAGTAGAGTCTCAGGTAGTCTGAAAATCCTTTGACCTTCAAGTCTCTATTTTTAGGAGGGAAGGGTTAGAACGGAAAAAGGCTCTACCTATATTAGTAAATCAAACATGCCCAGGGACACAAATTAAATATGCTTTCACATGTAAACAAGCATACAAGTATGCTGGAAAACTTCCTTTGGCTCCAAATCTCACTAAAGGCCTGTTGAAAACAGCCCTGCCCATGCTCAGCTCTGAGCTGTGACAGCAAATTTTTGCAAGACCATTTTAGTTGTTAAGGACCAAAACCACCCCAGTGAATGGGCAGTTTTTTAGTACATATGATGAATCTAAATTTATTGTACTAGATGCAGACTAAGATTATTGACTGACTACTTGGGTGTTAGTGCTGTTGCAGGCACTGGTTGAGCAGTAATGGGCAAGGAGAACTTGCCCAAGCTACAGGTCTGCTTAGTCCAGCAGAGCCTGCCTAAATTTGTGTTCCCTAGTTCAACACTCCTCTGGAATTTGATTTCTGTTACCAGAGAACAGAACTGCTTACTGAGCAAGCTATACATGTTATACAACATGAGTCCCAGCCCTTACCAGTTCCATTTCATTATTTACTCAACCCAGCTTTTTCCAAGAGTATACAGTGTATTAACTGAGCTGCATTTCAGGACAATATTTCCGTTTCAAGAATATCGCTACATTACAACTCTTGCATTGCATCACCTGAATGCTCAGAAGGCAGAGCTGAAAGGGCAGCTGAGCCAGGTGAGTATTCAGAGTGCTCTACTAGAGAGTAGCTAATTGTCCAGGTGGACAATTACACTGAATCAATTAGTACACCAAGTTATTCCAAGTCCTACATTTATCCAGCATAGTACATAACTTAATGCCTAAAATCTCATTGTCTTATTTTCTGCTCCTATTCATACTGTTAACATCACATAAAAGTATGTTGCTTCAAACCACAACATGCTAGACTTCTTGCCAAACTCAGTCTATTTTGATCACACCCAGACTGATACAACATCCATTTTACATCACCTTGCATATTTCTATATATTTTGACATCTCAAGCATTAGCCTCCATTATCACTGTGAATCAGCAAGACTACAGATAACACCATATTTGGCCTTACCTGGATCTTTGACCTCACCTTTACCATTTTTGGCAGTGGGATACAGATCTCTGTTGGTAGCACACACCCACAAGCAGCAGCAAATGCCTGCCATTAAAAACTGGTGCCTACTGTCAAGAGAATTTAACTAGAACTGCAGATATAACACAGCAAGATCTCTTCAGCAGGCAAGAGATGTATCGCTGTGCTGTTTACAAGACCTCCCAGCAGAAAATCATACCTGTAGTCATATGCATAAGATAAACTGCAGGTGGTGCAACAAGACTCTGAAAAAGAGAAATTTAGAAGAAACATTTTATTCAATCCAGATGATCCTTTCCCACGTTGATTTGCCAGGTCAGCTCAACAGGAATACTCCATGAGCGCTGTTTTATATCACCATGCAAAACGAGAGGAATTCCTTACTCAGCAGCCAACAACACTGCTCCAGGCCACCTTTGGAGTCTTCCTAGTACCAAGGACAGGAAGAGATCCTTTGCAACCAAGTTAACATCCTAGAAGTATTTATACCCACTGCAGCTAGGCAAAGAACCACACACACAAACCCACAAAACTCTGCATCTAATAGTGCTTCCTATAGTCTAGTGCTTGCCACCCCCAGGCACCAATAGCAGGATGACTAACATCTGGGCTCCTCATCTCCCTTGTGCAATAGCAACTACCTGGTGGCAGCTTCTCTGGGAAAGCTTCAGCAAGCGCATGTCAGCTAGGACCTGCTGCCTCATCCTCACTGTGTATTGAGGTTTGGCCTCTAAGTTTTAGGAGAAAGCTACAGACATTTTAGTCAACACGTAGACAGTTAATAATGTAAGTAGTAAGAAGCTTACAGACTTTACATGAAACAAACATAAGCTTAGAAAGGGTCTCCTGCTGGGGTTTTGTTTCTTAAAATATTCGCAGGGTATTTAAACCCCCTTACTCCAAGTTAATACTAGGATCAAGAACCTATCACCAGACATTGCAAGAAGGGAGTCAGCTATAATGAAACACTGCCAGAGAGCTTATAAAGCAGGAAAATCTTTCAACTTCCACAGAAAATAAGGGAGAACCTTGAGCTGGGTCTGTATCCAGTTACTGCAGGAAGTAAGATTACCAGTAATCATGTGTCATGACCAGAAGTTTTCAACGCTCCTTGATTCATTCCAAAGGCAATCACATTTCACTGACCATAGAGAGAGCAAGATACCTCATTTTTCCTCTAAAAGGAAAGAATTTACATCTTCTAGCAATGCCTTTAGGATTAAGAGTAGATAGACAGATGAGACTTCTGTGTAGCAAGACTTCAAAGAACAAGCTAGTTGCGCCTTAAAACTAAATATTTCCTTCCTTCGGGCTTCACATACAGGTGGCATAAAGTGGTCAATATAGAAATCTTATTCTAGCCAGAAACCATAACTCATTTTATAAGCATCATTATTTCAACCACAATAATATTACAGTCTATTACAAACAGTGCATGCTAATGTTGATACAGTGATTCTTCAGTAGAACAAAAAGAGCAAGAATGTACAGTGACTTTTTCAGATGGACTCCACTTTTCCAAGGCAAGGAGGGGTTATAATGTTGCTTAAGAAACATTAAGAGACAGTTTGAATTTCCAAGTGTAAAGCCCTACTTAAGAAATGATGCAACATATGAATCAATGATGGCATTATGCAGTGAGATGGGGTTGTTAATTTGATTAATTTCATAATATTGTGGCAATACATAAACAAGGCTACAAAGGGAAGTTTGGGGTTACTACGGAGTTTTTAGTGGGTTTTTTCCTTCCTTCTGTTTTTGACTAAGTACTATGTTATCAACTTTAACTAAAATAGTAGCTATGAGATGCGCTTCAGTCTTATGACAGAGGCCCACTAATAATTATTCGTGAAGACAACTCATTTCAGCTTTACAAAATTTTAAAATATTAGAATTCTTCTGCGCTGTGTTTAACTTTAGATGTGTTTTATGTAAAGGAAAGTATTGCATAAGGTTGGCAAGACCACATATCAGAGGCAAGAAGCACATACTACATCTCCAACATCAAGAAAGATACAAGGGCAACAGAGTGGTTTTGGTTTTTAACACAACACTGGCTTATTATTAATAGTCATCCATGACTGTATATATGTAGTCATGACAGCACAAACAGTTCAGCTTCCCCCTTCAGATAGTATATATTTAAATGTGGGAAGTCTTCTCAAAAAACAAGTTTCATTTTGAATTTCATGGTTTGCAGTGAAATTAAGCTGTACTCACGTACAGCTACATCACAGAAGACGAGGCAGAAGAATATTGGGATTATGGAGACTTTCTCTTCTAGAAAAGAAATATTAGAACCCATTTTGTAACAAACCTATGATACTTTTCCACAGGTTGTAGAAGAAAAGAAAACAATAACCAAGATAACAAGGTTGATTGAGCTTCACTTGTTTCAAGTATTGCATAACAGAGATTACCATGGCCCATTTTAGTAAAGGGCACTACTTAATTAAACTGCTGCTTAACAATGGAAAAAACCCAAACCAAAACAAACATTACACATGGATTTATTTGAATGCTTATCCTTCAACTACTGGAAAACATGTTCCTGTCACCGGAAGAAATATACTGTAACATGATAACTGTTTCACGAATCAAACAGAAAGCTTAAATGGTTAAGAAAGTGATCTCATACCCTTGTACAGCTATAAAAAAAAACTTCTTCAACTTCAAACAAAGCTGTAAGAAGCAGCTTGGGTACTGTGAGCAAATTACTACACATTTGGATTCTGCAAAACCTAACATTACTTCTAACACGGACTTTCTGGCAGGACTTGTAGAGGACACAAAGACATTCACAAAAGCAAAAAAAAAAAGAAAATGGAGAAAGAAACAGAGCAAGTGTCTGTCTTAAGAAAGCAGAATACTTGAACTTGAAAATATCACAGTTGTCACATCAGATTTAGTGAACTCCCCAGAGATCAGCAATGGAAATAATGATCCTTCCTGTCATGTCACTTGTACAAACACTAATTCATTCAAACCCTGCATGAAAGAGCATAATAAATAAAGTAAAACTTGAGGTTTACAACAATGATGACTACTCTTCCCTATCAGAAATGTGTGAAATTAGCAAGAAAAGTAAAATCTTGTGCCTATCAAACCATGAGGCGTGGGGGTGTGGGGTGGGGGTGTGTGAAATAAAAAAAATTCACAGGGTTGAAAATAGTTACCAATGTAATGTCTTAGGGAAACATTAAGGTATATTAGGAATAGAGTGAAAGGGGCAGAGGGCAAAGCCAAGAAGAGCTATTTTTCATGTTCAGAAATGAAAGCCATGTGGCAAAAATCTTCATGAAGTAAAACAAAAGTATACTCTTTCCATCATCCTCAGTGCTGTCTCTACCAGGCAGTATACATTTGTCTTTCCAGCTAACATTGAAAAAAAAAAGAAAAAAAGAAAAAAAAAGAAAAAAAGAAGCAGCACATGACTTCAGACCCAGGAATACCTTTCAACAATGCAAAGCACAAAGTGATCAGCTTTTGGGAGTGTGGTGATTGCAGGTATTGAAAAGCAGTCATTTAATATTATTAATTGTAATTATGAAAAGGAAGATATGGGAAACTACCTTTCAATTTGTCTGGGAATTTCAGTTTGGTAAAAGGAAAGTATGAAAAATAATTTCAGGTGAGAGAATTTGATTTGCTCTCTCCTTAATAGTGTGCATACATTAAAAAAGCAAAAGCATGAATATGTACAATTTTCAAGCTCCTAACGTTCTTGAGTTTAGATTTCTGTTTCTAAACCCTCCTTCACACTTGTTACTAGAGATAAAATAGTTATTCTAGAAAGAAAATACTTGAAACAGTTCATCAAAAGGAGTAAGTGCAGCTTGAAAGTGCTAGTTTACTGTGAAGTCAAGTTGTCTTAACATTCAGCAAGAGAAAAAGACAGTGCTAATAGCCAAATATCAGCTGCAGTGATTCCTTGGAAAAGAAGGAAGGGATATTGGATCCTCCTACTCAACGTGCCTTCCAGACCTCTGCAGCACAGTGATGTTTCTGCGAGATTTAACCACTGCTAGCACAGCTGTTGTGCAGAAGTCCACTGTAGTGCATGGTGCATACCTCTCTTTAACTAATTGACATAGAGCTTGCCTAAGAATAACTCATGTAGTATGGATGGTCCAAGCACATAGCCTGTGAACTCAAATTTTAGTAACCCAGATGCTCTTACAAGGAGATGACAAATTGCTAGTGACCAAAACAAAAGATAATGCCCTGTAATACACATCTTAACAGCAAAGTTTTATCTTTTCAGATACAACTTAACTGGCCAAGGGAAAAATAATAGCTTGATATATATATGCATACACACAGAGAGCAAGAAAACAGGTAAGTTAACCTTAGTATGGTCCTTTTTATCCTATTTCCACCATTTCAGTTTTCAAGCTTTTTGGAGTACACAGGAGATCCAAGTGCCTAAAATGTAAAAGACTATAGAAAATAAAGCCAACAAACAATGATACAGTGTTCTGATTGGCAAGTCTTAAAAAAAAGCACCAACAAAACCAGGAATCAGATAAGAACACGGGCTGTTCCCTGCTAGACTCTTTGGCTGTTCTTTTGTTCAAATAACTGTTACTATTAAATGTTTTACAAATCATTTTCCACTGGAAGTCATTTTCCTTTGTTGGTACCTGTTTTCCCATACCCTCACACACTCATTCAATTTTCAGTCTGATAAGCAAGATCAGTTACAGCACATAACAACCTCACCTGTTGGAGTTAAAGTTAACCCAAAATAAAGAGTATCATCTTCTCTCTCTCTGGCCTTCCACCCCCCCGTCCCCCGCAGAGGTCACATCTTCCTTATTACAAGAGGCCAGCAGAAATATGCTTACATTCTGAGTGACCGGCCATTCTAGATTTTCTCATGACTAGCCAATCTAGTCAGAGAAACATGACTGATGTTTTACCCTTTGCCGAGCTGATAGATGTACAAACTATAGAAAACAAGTCAGGCTTTGACTTTTTAAGCTTATGTAAAATATTTACATCTAGATTGAAGGTGTTTCTGACAGCACAACAGCAGACGGGTCCTATCATTAACCACACACATTCAACTCATTCCCCTGATAAAAAACACCAGTGTGACAAAATTAAATCTCCCAGCAGATGTCTTGTGGGTAGTGATATCAGACTGAGTGCAAACATAGTTGAAACCAATGACATTTTGTTCTGTATCACAGCTGATAAAAGCTGATAGAGTTGAGATCCTTTTGTTACTTAATTCCATTTCTAAGCCCTATGGTACTGCTACGACTGCCAGCTGAAGTGATTAAACACCATTCATGTTGAAATTATTAAAGAAAAAACACACTAAAAGATAGGAACAGCATTTGGTACGTCTGGGTCTGAAAATATTTTAATAGTTCTTGTTTCAATGGAAAATTAATGGCAGCATGAAAGGTGAAGACAGATAGAACTCTACCGAGACCATGGTCACTTGGGCTTTCTCTTGGGATTCTAGAATATGTATTATTTATAATTTTAGACTACTCTTCCATGCTTTTCTATTACTTAACATCAACAGAAAATATTACTTGCTCCCCCCACCACCAATCCAGAGGCCTCATTTATCTCAACTTAAAAATGTGCCATCCTGTCACTGGATTTGCATCTTGAAGAGCATATCTATTACTGAAGAGAAGAATAAAGTTGACAGCATATTAAATTCAGTAACTCTGGTTTTGTAAACTGTATGGTGAAAATGAAGCTACAGTTTGAAGAAAAATTATATACTGTATAGACTATATTTTTCATAATGGTTTCTTCTGCTCCTATTCAAACATGGAGTAAGTAGCAAGAAAGCAAAACTGTAGGACTTCTATCTATGCTTTTGTCAAGCTCCTGGTTGCTATGTTTCCAACTTGAAAGATGCATGACTTCATTTTAAATGACAGCAGAGGTCTTCAAAGAGTAGTCCTTTATGGTCAACAGCATAGGCCTGGTCATGGATATTGGATCCTCTCTAAAATCAGAGCTCTGCAAGACAACCACCTTTCTGGTGGGCTGGTGCCTATGCTTGCCTGTAGCCACACAACCCCATCCTCCAGATCAGCTCATGAGTCTTTTGCTTGCTTTGCTGCCCTACAGTGTTTTCTTGAAGGTCACCTCTGTCCTCAAAAATGTAACAGATCTCACGTCATCAGTGTTTTGACTATCAGTGGCTTCCTATGCTGGATATTATGATCTTTGATATAAAGTGCTCCTATGAAGATGTACTGAATATCATAGAATGGTAGGGGTTGGAAGGGACCTCTGGAAGTCATCAAGTCCAACCCCCCTGCCAGTGCAAGAATACCTAGGGCATGCCACACAGGAACAGATCCAGGTGGCTACTTGGAGGAATCACTTGGGCTAAGACTGTAGAAAGTAAGGGAGCCCAAGAGAGCTGGTTGATGTTAAAACATTACTTCCTCCAAGCTCAAGACAGATGCATTCCTCTGAGTAAAAAAATCAAGCAGAGGAGGCAGGAGACCGGCATGGATGAGCAAGGAGCTGCTAAGAAATACTCAAGTGGAAGAATGAAGTTCATAGCATGTGGAAAAAGGGACTGGTCTAGAATATCACCTATGCAGCTATTGATAGTTTTGCATTATCCTTCATAGTCTGAAAAAATGCCTGAGGATGCTGCTAAGTATGTTCATAATAAACTTTTTTCAAGTTCTTTCTTAAGAAATCTTCAACATTAAGGGCCAAATTTCTGTTACCATTCTGGTAATCTATCACATGCTTATACCGAGTTTGAAGCACTCTAATAGGTTAAAGGGTATCCAGGTAACAAAAAAAAAACAACAAAAAACCCCAAAAAAAACAAAACAAAAAGAGAGCGAGAAGCTTATCTAAGCTTATCTAATTCTTTCCAGAGTTGAACATGAGGAAGAACAATGAGGGAATTGCTCTGTAGACACATATTAAATACTATACTGGTTATATCTCATACCAAAGCTGTATTCCAGGTAAAGGTATGTTGTGTTAATTAATATTGAACAGACAAAAATATGCACACCCAATAAATCACAAAGGAATAAACATATAGGTGCAGAAATTAGAGCACTGTATTAGCCATTGTCTTTTCTCTGAATAACAGCCAAAAAAAGTGTGTCATGGTCGTATCTCGAAGCTGTAAAAAAGAATTAACAATATATTTGATCCAGCAATATAGTTTTTCACATCACAGAAAAAAAAATTAAAAAAATCTCAATGTGTAAACTACTTCCTAAAGAAAAACTAAAATTTCCACCTCACATATATTTAGAAAAAAATGTGATGTAATTTTTGACACCATTTTTTTTTCTGCTTTATGTTCCGTAGACATTACTGGTGAGGATGCCATTCATTAGCCATGTAGTTCATTATCCATTCGGTGATTGAAACCTTTTCTTCTAAGGCAGGCGCTAGGCTAATAGCTTCTGCCTTTGTGTAATTACTAGCTCAACAGGAAAATATTTTCAAGTGCTCCAATCACAGTTGTAAAGATAATTTAGGCTCTTTAGAAGTTAGGCAGTTGTACAAAAAAATGTCAATTTTTAGAGTTACATTTCTGCACTTAAGAATATTCATCAGCCAATTCAAAAACAAGCTATTTGGCTTAATTACTTTGGCTTACAGTATGTTCTTACATTAAGATTTAGTTTTCCTCTTCTACTTAACACAAGAAAAAGGACAAAATTAGACTACAGATAGAAGAAACATGCTTGTTTCCACAGCAATTGACTATATATATGAAAAATTTAACAGCTCAAATTTTCATTGAGCCTACAATCTATGCCTTTGGTTCTAAGTCTAGTTTCCTTAGCTGCACCTTCAGAGGAAGTTCTGCTTGGTCTTTCTGCCTCTTCCAACTGTTTATCCCATCTTGTCTCCATCAGGTGGACACAACTCAGCACATTAGTCAGTGGATAATAGTCTTGCAAGGTAGGCTAATTTCTTCCAGCAACCTGCATCACCAGTCAAAAGACGGGAGACAGCTCGCCAAAAATCCCAGTCTTTAATGAGAAGGTTTCACTAGCACACCACTACATAACCCCTGCTTCAGTACTTAAGTGAGTATACGTAAAGTAGATGCAGATAAGTATAAGCTACTGGAATTCCAGATACTTTAATAGACGATATTAAATGTATTTGGAGATATAGTTCAATTTTTTCTGTCCTATTTAGCATATTGTACCAGTGGACAGAAGCTGAATCACTCAGCACATAAGCCCACCATGTAGGAAAGCTTCACTCTTAGTTACTGAATGCAGTTTCAGTAAGGCTAGAAGCAGTCACTAGGTAGCTACCAAATTAAAGTTGTTTCTCTAAAGTACTAACACAACTTTTGCATTTTAATACACACTGAGATTGAAGAGTTAGAGACATATATTGAACTGCTTATTTTACAACACACTTCCAGTGTACCCTCACAGAAGAAAACCTATTTTGTGCATGCACCACACGTCTGCTTCAGGGCTCTGATCCTACTTTATCAGTTTTAGCATCAAGTGTTTTCACAAACACATGTAGAAGTGGAAAAAACAGCCATGTAGAAGTCAAAACAATAAAGTAGGCAAGGACAAAATAGGTTACAAGACAGTTCTAAAGTGTCATTTACTATTTTAGGGTGTATTCCAAGTACAATGATCCATTGCTCTAACACAAAATGCAGTAGAGAACCTCACAAAATTGAAAAGCTGCACTCCAGGCTCTAAGCAAGAGACTGGGGGAGTTTAAAACTTTGACACTGGCCTCATAAGAGCCACACAAAGAAATCTGAAGTCTTGCACTGAAATAAGAGCAAAATTATCTTCTAAGCTTACTCTCAAAGAGTTCAAAAGTATGTTAATACTATAAAATTGGGTGATTCAGTTATGGATGTTAGCTGATTTCAACAAACATCTGTGAAGCCCAAAGGCAATGAGGCTGTAAATTTAAAATTTGACTGTTGGTGGGCAGAGGTAGAATTGAGGTTCAATTTCCTTATATCCTCTGAAACAGAGATAAAGGACTCCCTAAATCTTACTAGCTGGCAGTAGAGAGAAGGAGATGAAAGAATAATAAACTAGATTATTATTTTTCTTAAATACAGCAATAGTCTTACTCTGTATAGATCAATATCAAGCTACTCCTTGACTAAACTACAACAAATCACAGAAAAGATAAGTCTGGAACTATTACATTTCACTCTCAAAGAAGTCATCCTGAAAAAAAAAAAATCCTGCTTCTCTAATTATATTCTGAATTTGGGTTTAGAGTAGTCCTTTTTATGAAGTCAGGGTTCAGCAAGAGATGGCTAAGCCACAGCACATTTTTCTTGGCCGTCACACCTGTAAGAAGCCTAACAGATGCCTCATGAACTTTTGAGACCAAGTACCATTTTGAACTAGCCTTATCCAACAGGTTGACAAAACACACTGTAGGAAGTAAAATCCAGGATCTTCTTTTGACTAATACAGAGTCTTTTAGTGTTTAGATGACAGTTTTCTCTACAAATACCCAATTTTCAATACAGAAACTGAGAAAGATTTTCAGGCATAAATGAAGGCCAAATTAAGATGTTGGGTTTTTTTAATATATTTTTTTTCACACCGCTCTACAAAGCAGCATCTATAATACCCTGCTACTATACAGTGTGGTTTGCTTCCCACCAAGTCATGTCGATGAAACACGGTTGTTGTAGCCTGCTATAACTAACAAGTTTGAGTCCTTTATGCTCTGGTACAAACAGTTCTGTCCCTGAGATTTCCTTCAGGTTCACAGAGCAGAAAGTGGCTGAATATAAACATGAGAAGACATCAGGGCAAAGAGCCACCCTTGCTCAGTGTTAATATAGCCTAAGATAACAACAGGATAAATCAATTTTGCACTATAAACAAACACAGGATCCCAGTAGACATTTTTTTCCACTTACACGTTGTCATTATTGATTAATAATAAGTCAGGATATAAAGGTCCTGTATTGTAGAAACCAGAAACACAAATGATCACACTCAGTAGTGACATAAAGGTACTATACTATGGAAAGCCCTTGTCTTCAAGCTGCTTATTAGACATGTCAGCTTCACTTCTAAAAGCTTTCCAGTAAGATTCAAACTACTCCTACTAGAGTCCTCAGCTTTCTTTGGAAAAATTGTATTTTGGCCATTGCATAATATATACACAATTTAGATCAAATGATAGCTGACCTAAAAAAAAACACAACTTGCTGATCAGAAATCTTTAGTACAGTTAGCCTTGGTTAAGTAATCACTGGTCAAAAGCTCAGTACTCTCAGTGAGAAAACAAGGTGAGTTTAGTAATAAAAAAAAAATGCAGTCAGAAAGCACTTATCAAGAACTGATATGAGATTGAGATTAATATTAACCCACGTCTACATCATCCATTTGAAGTTTATATTCCAGCAAACTAGGAAATGGAGCAAAATTTGAGAAAGTGAAAGGAATGAGCTGTTAGGCCTGACTTGGTATACTTGTGTTTGTGGATTTTGTGGTAGTGGGGTTTTTTGTGGCTTTTTTGTGTTTTCTTTTGTTGTCATGTCTAGATCCCCAGCCTCCCTGTTTTGGGTGGTGGTAGTTTTTGTTGGATTTTTGGTCCTTGTTTTGTTTTTAGTCTGTGGGTTTTGTTGTTGTTTTCTGGTGTTTTTTGTTTGTCTCTCCTCTTTCAAATGCCTTCTCTCCAGATCTCCCACAGAGTGTTCAGTAGTGATAAACTCCCCATCTTATAAACCTTTCAAGGCTGCAAGAGGGATACAAACTCTAATTTGTATGATTACAGGTCCTAGAGAGGGACTTCTCCATAACATATATTCTAAGCAAAACACTTGCTCAGATTCCACCCAACTAATCAAGTAGTAACTATTTATAGTCTGTATTAAATATCCCATTTCTTCAAGCATTAGTATTTTTGACTATCTCACGTCATCTTCTGACTGAAGGCCATTGAATACTCCTCTTGCCATAAGACATACAGCAGTCTTACCTATGCTGAAAAATATTAAACTGATTTTAAGTCAGCCTCATAGGCATGCACATGGTTAGGTTAGTACCAGAGCTGAAGTTACAATAGATTGACTTTTATTATGGACTTTCCCCACACCAAAACAACAAATTTTATTTGATTAAAAAAATTAAAATAAAGAGGAAGGAAACAAAAACTTAAATGGCTTACTTTCTATTCATAGGTTTGTGTTATAACTTATTTAATATCATTTTAATGGTTAGTTCCAAGTTGCAGACTAAGATTCAATCCCTTATAACAGTTTTAGACTTAATTACAGAAGTGAAAATAAACTGGATTCAGCGTCAGTATTGACATTTCCACAAATTTTTATGGAAAAAGCAAGCCAGTGGGTATGAAAGTTTTGTGAAATTTGTAGGTGTAACAGACTGCCATAGGTTATCAAAGTTGCAGACAAGGTATTGTATGAGAGGCAATGAGCAGACAAATATGTTTAATCCATTTTTACCTTCTATTATTAATAATTTTTTAAGTTCACTCCTCAAGCTACCATTTTTTATTTACGCCATACATCAAAGCAGCATAACAATATGAAATTCTGTGATCAACATGCCAGTTTCCAGGACTACTTGCTCTATGAAGTTAATTCATGTCACTATATTAAAGTATCACAAAACTCTAACAGACTCATTTAACATTTCACATTTTATTGCAGAATAGAACTAATTGCAATACTACTTTAAGCAATTTTATTTGAATAACTTAACATCCTTTGCAGTTCTCTGAGCCATAAAAATCTCAAAAGCCTTGAACACTTGAGAGGAAAAAAGCTTAACTCTCGTACAGGTGAGCAGCAGCTGAACTAAGTTTTTCTCATCTCAATCATGAGCATGAAGACAATAATTGGGATGCATGCAAGTTGCGAGCTGGGTCAAGCAATCTAACCATATATTCTGACTAAGATTCCTATATTCTAAAAGTCATAACACTGCTGAACTCTGAGTCTGACAACAAATTATGCTGACTAAAATCATTCTAGAAGTACACTTGGAACAGATCCTTGCCCAGTTTCTAGGTACATACAAATCTGGCTCTGGCTAACTTGAATAGAAACTATTCTAACACTTCAAAACTCTGAGTCTGGCACAACAAGCTAAGTGACTTCGGTATTTCTGCCTCAAGTCTGTAAGTCAATCCTGCAGCTCCAAGATGATAATGATTAACATTTATTCCAAGGTGAAATGAGGTTAAGGTAACCATATCCATAGCTAAGATACATAACGGTTAGCTACTTCCACTGCTAAATACATTTCCCACTTCTAGACTCAATTTGTGCATGTTCAGCTTTTAACTGCAGAATCTCATCAGTTTTTGCTATATTAAAAAGCAATTTACAGTCACAAGGCTCTTCCCCTTAAAAATATTTAGATTAGAACAAGGTCACCTTTTAATCCTTTCAACTACTGCATCTTAGCCTCAGTAGAAGACATGCCATACTTGTATTCTTTTTGATTGCCTTGCAGGTTTAGGTGTTTGGTTGTAATTTGTTTTGCTTGTGTTGTTGTTTGGTTGATTTTTTTCCAAGCTCCTGATGTCGTCATACCTGTGCGGCTGTGACCATTGACCATTTTGTATTCCCAAGTTTATAAAACAGAAATGCCCTTTGCTTTCAACAGTGGCACAATACAGGGAGCAAATCCTTTCAGAAGGTTGAGACAACTGGTACAGGTTTGGGTGATGCTGCTTCCAGTTACTGTCTTGTTTTTAACTATAAGCAGAGCTGCTATGAGCAACCAGAAGTGCATTCACAGTGATGCCCCACAGCAACTTCTGTGGATAGGCCCCACCAATAAATCTGCAACATTTATTGTAAACACTAGATAAATCTGGGGAAGCAATCTTCTCTAACAAAATAATCCAAGAGCAAACATGTTCAACAGAAGCATTCAGGAGCCTATTACCACAGGATCTACTATAAAGCCACATACTGCAAAGTAATCTACGCATTCCATCATGCAAACATTTTTAATTACCGAGCTTGGATCATTTCAATAGCATGTTCCATCTTTTACTGAGAAGTCAGATGAGCCAAGTGTTGTCGTATGAGCGCGTACAACTAAGTAAAAGTCATCTGACTGACAAGATTTACTTACCATGAAGTATGCTGACTAAAATCATTCTAAATGCACACAGAGGTCCTTGCCCAGTTCCTAGGTGCATACAAATCTGGCTTAGGCTAACTTGAATAGAAACTATTCCAATATCCCTCTGGATTGTTACTGAGGATAAGTGCTTTGTGATTAAAAATTATAAAAGATGACACACCATTCATCTTCATAATCCTTCACCTGACCACCAGATGAGTTGACTTCTCTTAACTGTGGTGTGGGACTAGAACGTTTAGGCAACATGATTGTTCCTTGAGACTCGATAAGCAATACAGGCACTTAATGTGGGCAGTTCATATGAATGATTATATTTCACACACCAGTCAGACCAGCCAGTGGGGAATGGCTAGGGTACTACCTGTCTCCTACAGCTGTCATTAAGCAAAAAGCAGTATTTGCACCCTGAACACTATTAAGTCTCTCCCTGGCCCATTATCTGATGTTTTAAACTGTTTTCAAGGCTTCTTACACCATTGCATCTTGACATTGCATCCAAAACCTACAGCAACTTAATGTAGAGAAGGAATCATACAACAAATTTAATGGTTTCATTTTTATGAAGCTTTATGCAATTTATTTTGCAGGTAAATGATATCCTAGTGTGTTTTCTACTAGCATTTATTGCTATGGGAAATCCAATACTATATGGCAACTTACACATTCTGACACACCAAAGGCTTAAAAGGCATGAAAATCCCTATTCAACAATCAAGAAAAGACTTGACAGTGGATCAGATCAGTGATGAGGAGCACACAGCCATCAGAACAAGATTGAAGTAGACAAAGAAAAGAATATGAATTGAATACAGAATGTAAAAGGATTATTTACATGCCATATCTGAAGATAGCAAAAAGAAATAAAAGTGCCCACTTTCAGAAGCACATGTGCTTTTACAAAGCAAAACATCTATGCAGTATAAAACAAAAGGTCATGCTGCAACTCTACAGCATATTTTAGATGTCTGAAAATCTTACAGTTGAATACCATATTGACAGCACGAACTAAATACAAGGTACATGAATTAATAGGCAGCATTTTAAGGAAGGAAAAAAGCTCTTTCTAAAAGAAGAAAAGCCTACTGTGTGCTTCTTTCATGACTTCTAAAAATGGATCAAAAGTTGACTAAATTCATTTTATAATACTTCATAACTCTATTCATATTACTTTATCCCCAAAAAGCTTTAAGTATCTTTTACAATATTGAAATACAGATGCTTGATACAATTTAGAGCTATATAAAGAACGGTTATCTACTAAGGACTTTCATCATTATCCCTAGTTAGAACTGGGACAATCGCAAGGGAATGGCACTATTTTGCTCTAGATATATATTTTGCAATTATATTGAACACAGATTTTTGATCCAACTACTTACACAGCTTAGGAAAAAAAGGCTACTTGAAATTAAGTACTATTCCTATAACACAGGGTAGGAATTGAGACAAGGCAAGAGTTTGCCATTCAAGCCCACATTTCCCTTGGACATAGCAGACCAGTATACTTAATTTTCCCATGTAATTTTTTTCTTGATATCCAAACAAGTCCAACAGCACTCAGAAGTGAAAGATCCTTACACATCAGCACTACATCTGCATGGTTTCTAGTGCAATTGAGAGAGAGAGTTAAGATTTTTGAAGGACTTGCAGTTATCAGGGGACTGTTTCAGAGAAGAATGACAGACTGAACTGAACTCTAACCACTTGAACTAGAGAGAGGTCCTAGACAAAATTGTCTTTATTGACATGAGAACTCTCAAAGTAGCTGATGTGGTCATTCCTCTTGTGTCTCAAGCTAGCTCCTTACCCTAAGGTCATCTTGTTTCCTAGAAACTGTACCACATAAGGATAGGAAACATTAAGAGACAGACCTCTCCTGGTTCTCATGGGCAAGTCCTCTGCCTCCATCACAGACATATCTTGACTGTTATTGTAAATTCTTCCCTGACCTCACTGTTCCCAAGTTGCTCTGAGGAACAACTGCTAAAAATGTCTTCCTACTCTTTCAATATCATTAAAAATGTATAAGGTTTGGGAAGTGGAATAAGTTCATTCCTCACTACTTCCCTATTTCTTGCTATCATCACAACAGTGGCACAAACACATCTTTCTGCTGCATTAGTCATGTCAGGAAAGGTTGGTTTTGTTTCAAGTTACATGTTAACCCCAAAACTCCTAGCTGTTTTGTCTGTAAATAAGTCTTTTAAGACATTACAAGAGAATAAGGTACTGCTTGCAAGTAGATAAACTATTTGCTAAGTAGAAAATTGTTTTCAGATTTTTCATGATGTCATACTCATGGTATACTCCTTTTCTTTTTTGCTTACATCCCTGACTCTGACCTTTTGTTCTGCTCTTGTTATTCAGCCTTTCTTAAATCAGGCATTTAAGCTTCATACTGCATTTTATTCAGCTACAATTTACAGGATTTAAGCTGCTGAAATATCATTCCAAATGCTTTAGCTTAAGAGTTGGATTACTCTTAAGTCTTGAGAATATTATACAACCAAAGCAGTCAGACCTTGAAATGAAATCTTACTTAACTTAATAATCTAGCTCCCTACCTTCACACGACACAAAAGTCCCATCAACATGGAACATATTTAGATGAGTGCTACTTGGGATTATACTCTTGAACATTAGATCCTTTATGAAACTCATGAAAAACTAACAACACTTATGAATTAAAAAAAAATAAATAAAATCAACCTACTGACTTCTCACTAAATCAAATACCATATTTCAAGTCTTTATATCATGTTACTTCAGATACTCATTACTGACATAATAGCCCAGGCATTAAGCTCCAAACCCAATTGTGTGCACACAGTTTCTTGTATCATTTACTTATTTAACTGCATGAATCTCAATACTTACTGTATCTGAAGTCTTAAATCACTGTTCCAAGAGTCAACATGCAATGAAGTAAAAAAACCAAACAACAAAACAAACAACAAAAAAAGACCAAAACAAAACCAAACCCCCAAAACCAACAAACCTCACCCAAAGAGAAAGCAGAAAGCTAAGCTCTTCTCTTCCATGAAAACATGGTATATGATTAGCTAAAAACTCATAAGAACATCACCAAAGAAGTGCTGTTGGAGCAATTAGTCTTCAGCACTGTGTATGGTAATGGCCGATGTTACCCAAAACTGAAAAAAGCTTTTATAGATATCTTATGGACGAAATAAAAGAAGTTCAAGCTATTTTTCATTACTGTTTTTACTGAGGTCCTCTACTTAGACCAGTTGATTGACATTTTCAGCCTGCCTAATGTCAGCTTTCATCCTTGTAAAATTAAGCAACTAAGAAATACATGAAAGAGAAAGTAACTGGAAAGACATTAAAAAAAAAAAATAGGGAACGCAGTGTATGCAGTGAAACATCCTGGATTTAAGTATGGTCTTATCCATCTTCTTTCTTAACAGCACTCAATTAAAGCATATACCTTTGCACCATCTTGACACAGCCAAAGACTTCTACACCAACTTCTACCATTAAAACTGTAGCATGCAAAAAAACAACCTTTCTTGAGGGGCATCAATTCAGTTAGAAATAAATAAATAAATCAACTTGAGATTTATCCTAAGAAGCCTCAGCAAAGGCAACCTTCTAGATAAGCCTGGGAAGCATGGGTTAGATGAGTGGACAGCGCGGTGGCTTGAGAACTGGTTGAGTGACACAGCTCAGAGTGTTGTAAACAGTGGCACAGAATCTTGTTGGAGACCTGTATCTAGTGGATCTGTAGCTAGACCCAGGGGTCTATACTGGATCCAGTCTTGTCCAACATACTCATGAATGACCTGGATGAAAGGATGGAGTGTACCCTCAATAAGTTTGTTGACAAAATAAAACTGGAAGGAGTGGCTGACACCAGAAGGCTGTGCTGCCATTCAGTGAGACCTGGACAGATTAGATGTTGGATGGAGGACAACCTAATGAAGTTAAACAAAAGCAAGTGTAGGGTCCTTCACCTGGGAAGAAATGACCCCATGCAGCAGTACAGGTAAGGGGTTCACCTGCTGGAAAGCACCTCCGTCAGGAGGACCTGGGAGTCCTGATAGATAACAAACGAACCACAAGCCAGCAGTGTGTTCTCATGGCCAAGAAGACCAAGGGTATCCCAGGATGCATTAAGAAGTATGTGACCAGCAGGTCAAGGGAGGTTCTCCTCCCCCTCTACTCTGCCCTACTGACATAACATCTGGAGTAATGTGTCCAGTTCTGGGCTCCCCAGTTCAAGAGAGACAGGGAACTACTAGAGAAAGTCCAGTGGAGGGCTACAGAGAAGGTAGTGGACTAGAGCATCTCTTATGATGAAAAGCTGAGAGACTTGGCTCTGTTAAGACTGGAACACAAGACTGAGAAAGGATTTTATCAATGTTTATATTTATCTAAAGGGTAAGGGTCAAGAGGATGGGGCCAGGTTCTTTTCAGTGGTGCCCAGTGACAGGACAAGGGGCAACAAGCACAAACAGGAAGACAGGAAGTTCCATCTGAACATGAGGAAAGAGATCTTTACTTTGAGGCTGACTGAACACTGGAACAGGCTGCCCGGAGAGGTTGTAGAGTCTCCTTCTCTGGAGGCTTTAAAAACCTGCCTGGATCTGTTCCTGTGCAACTTGCTCGCAGTGAACCTGCTTTAGCAAGGAGAGTGGGCTAAACCGTCTCCAAAGGTCCCTCAGAGCACCTGCCATTCTGTGATTGTATACAGCACCATATTTTAAAAATTTATCAGTTAAGGCTAGTCTAGAAAGACAGTTTCAAAAGGAGACAATTTGTTATTTTCATGCTTTGAAACTTGAACTGAGTTTCCATACAAGTGATTTGGTATTATTTTAGACGAACACATTTCTGAGAAATTAGAGATACCTTTATTTATGGTGCAAAACTATCATTCTCATGTTTATCTACATGTACCCACGTTTTAATAAAACCCACTTGGATTGAAAATATGCAGCATGTTGATAATAAGAGGCTACTTGAAGATATTTAAATAATGCTGTATCTCTGATGTGATTATCTGTGAACTGTAACTTAAAAAAAGACTGCCCTGAGACAAACAGCAACTACTCTCCAGCAAGTGAAGGGATATATTCAAAAGCTAGACAGAGCATACCAAACCTGCAACAACGGAAAAGGAATACTCATTTAGAAGATTAAAGTAGCAAAATAGTTTTAAAGTGAAAATGTAAAACTATCACTGAATGTTATGTTTCATGCATACAGTATCCCAACGCAGTAAGAAGACATGTGACTACAGCAAACACCTGAGGAACCTGAACATACACATCTATGAGACCTGATTAGATGCATCCCAGAGTCCCGAGGGAATTGACTGATGTAGTTACCAAGCCACTCTTCCAATATATTTGAAAAGTCCGGGCACTCAGGTAAAGTTCACTGGTGACTGGAAAAAGGGACACACTGCACCCATTTTTAGAAATGGTTGAAAGGCAGACCCTGGGAACTACTAACCTAGCAGCCTCTTCTTTGTGCCTGGGAAGATCTAGAACAGATCCTCCTAGAAGCTATGCTAAGGCAGATTGAAGACAAGGAGGTGATTCAAAACAAGCATGGCTTCACTAAGGGCATGTCCCGCTTGACCAACCTAGTGGCCTTCTGTGATTGTGATATCTGTACAGGAGGGAAGAGCTATGGATGTCATCCATCTTGACTTCTATAAAGCCTTTGACTCTGTCCCCTAAAACATACTTCTTTCTAAATTAAGGAGTGATGGATTTGATGGGTGGACTGTTCAGTAGATAAGGAATTAGTTGGTCACATCCAGAAAGTAGTGGTCAATGGCTCCATGTCCAGATGGAGATTAGTGACAAGTGCTGTCCCTTAGGGGTCTATAATAGGACCAGTACTGTTTACTGTCTTCATCAGTGACAGGGAATTCTAGTACACCCTCAGCAAGTTCGCAGATGACACCAAGGTCAGTGGTGCAGTTGACATGCCTGAGGGACAGGGTACCATACAGAGGGACCAGGAGAAACTGAAAAAGTGGGGCCCTGTGAACCTCAAAGTTCAATAAGGCCAAGTGCGAGGTCCTGCACCTGGGTCAGGGTGTCACGGTTTAGGGTCAGGGCAGCCCCTTAGACCTATAACAGATGCTCTCTGTTAACCCCCCTCCCTCCCCAA
>WUAM01000131.1:1141425-1241206 GCA_024336885.1 Actenoides hombroni
TGCATACCAATCTTTGGTAGTAACTCTAAACATGAGGTGTTATCACTGCTAGCAGCAGACACTGTCTGTGAGAACAGACTGCTACCTTCAGAAAGTGCAGTTAATTAGAAGAACTGAGCTGAAAAGTAAAATTACAGAACAGAATTAGTTGTTATTCTCACTCAAACCAGGACACAGGGCAATCCATGGTATCAATACAGACTGAGGGATGAAAGAATTGCCCTGAAGAGAAGGACCAATTGGGGTATGGGGGTTTGGGCAACCTGATCTAGTGGAAGGTGTCCCTGCCCATGGCAGAGGGGCTAGAATTAGATAACCTTTAAAGGTCCCTTCCAACCCAAATCCTTCTATGATACTATGAAGCCTAGTGTAGTTTTGTCCTGTTTCTCACCAAGATGCCCAACACATTCCTTGTTACCTTTCCAGAACACCTAACAGCAACTTAAGCTATAGGCTTGTGTTAGCTCAATGCAGCTCAGTCTTCCACATTATATCAGCCCCTTCAAGAAGTGAATGGCTCGAATTCCTCAAGAGGATTGTGGTCAGGAGCATAAATGATTTAATTTACATCTAGGGCTCAAGTGTAGTAATACCTATTAAATCAAATGGATCCTTACACAAGATAGTAGTAGGACATCCAGCAGGCTCTTGCTTTTATTTCTCCTTTGCTCAAATCAAGCATCAAACACTTGTATAACTCCTTCAGTTATCATTACCTTTTGATAGCACTCAGAAGAGCCCTATGGATAGCTGCTCCTACTGTGAGCAAAGGAGGGCCAATCAGTACCTTGAGTGAACACCCTATTGTCACCACATGCAGGTGAAGGTTCCCAACCTCCCTCCAGACATTAGAATCCAGAATTACATAATTACTGAGACTGAAAAAGACCTCTGAGATCATCAAGTCCAGCCTATGACCCAACACCACCACATCAGATAGACTATGGCATTAAGTGCCACATCCAGCTTTTCTTTAAACACATCCAGGGACGGTGACTCCACCACCTCCCTGGGCAGTCCATTTTGCTGGTTTTTTTCCCCTGGAGGCTTTACCACCTTTAGTGGCACTGCAGGAGCTGGGAGTGGGGGTGGTGCTGTAGGGTGGCTCGTCCAGCCATCTAGGGGGTGGCCGCAGAGGCAGCTCCCACCATCCATCCTTCTGTCCACGGGGTGCCCCGCGGGCTACAGGGCAGGGTGCAGGGCCCAACACAACACAGGACTTACTGTCAAATCCAGCAATCTAATGCAGGAGTGGGTCCCTAAATTTTAAAGCCCCTGAACGGACTTGGCAATGTGCAACAGCAGTATCTACTTGACAGAGAAATAAGGTAGGAGGAAGATAGCTTTGTCAGGTCATCAGGAGGAAGTCTCGAATCACATCTCTCATTTGTCACGTAAAAGGTTGTTTCATGGGAACAACTGAGGTTTTATATTTTCCAAGCAAGATTCCATTGTTCTACTTGATGCCTATAATTTCAAGGAGTAAAAATGGTATAAATAATATAAAGAAATTCTGAGCAGACAGCAAATTCTCATGGATACTATTTACACATCTGGTTCCAAGAAGCCAAGAGCATAACATAACAGGAGATTTAAAATTAAGTGGTTTTGGTCAGATTCTGGCCTCAGAAACCAAACCACTAGATTTTTAATGGAGCAAGAGATAAACAGTCTTAAAAAGTATATACGGATTTGTAAAAAGTTCATAAAAATCCCCTCACTGGTGAGCAACTAGGAAGACACCACAGAGGTATGTAAAAAGAAAAAAAAAAGCAGTCTTTAACCATGCCAGAATGAAAACACACTTTGGGTCAGAAAGATAGTTAAAAGCAATAATGCTTAAATTCTCAAAGCCCATTTGGCTAGAATTTAAAGCAGCACATTCGTTCTTACTAAGAATTTAACTTACACACAAGTGATTTCCATGTTGCTTTTCATATTAGAGTTCCTTAGCAAGCCTCTGCTGAAGTTCCATTTCTGTAGTCATTTTGACATACTTTCTACTCATAAGCTGTAATGTTTTCCAATCATCTAATGTAGTTTACACTCCTCATGGTTTACTTGACACTTATAGGTTACTTCAACATACACTGTTTATCACTGCTATGGAGAGAAGCATTCCAAAACAGACATGTTGCTTAGCCTCTGACAGAAGCCTGTACTGTAAGAAGCCATCCGTTTGTTCTGTCCTCTTAAACTCATAGCCTGTGTACACCCAAAAAAGCAGAATAGCTAATGAAGACAATAGAGAATAAACCAATTAACAAGTAAAACAACTGTAATGAAACAGAACAGTGCCTTATCGCACCTGTTCTCTGGCAGAAAAGATTCAGGACAGTGTATATCCAAGTTTTAACTTGACATTAAATCTTCCAGTTTCAAGGTTATGACTAATGACTTAAGTAATTCAAAATTTTTCTTTGAAAGTCAATATTCAGGTGAGTCAACTAGTCTTTAAACTGTATGAAGCATGATAAAGAATATCTCTGCTTTGCCTCACTGGTCTCTATAACAAATGTTTTTATGATTCTTTCAATCAATATTGACATTCGATTTGTTTCATGTAGTCATAGCAGCTTAGCCTAGTACGTAAAAAGAAAGGACCTTTCTCATTATACAAAATTATTAGATATAAGTCAGGAAACAGTAATTTTCTTAAATTCCCCTGCTTACTAACTCCTCCTGTAATGAAAACTACTAAATGAAAAGTCAATATACAAAGAAATTGGGTAGTACATACATTCTGATGTATGACCATTTTGTAGATAAACTGTATTACCATCACTATAAATGTGTAAGATTTGTTATACTAAGGGATAGCTAGCTTTACATATGTTTAGAAGAATTAATAGAATATCATTTTTCTATCATCATACTCAAGGAACTATCCATTTTTATATATATGAAGAGACTCTACATATCTTACTAATAATACGATAGGGACAAAATATGCATTTTTTTCCTGCTGTACTTGAAAACTAAGCTTATTTCATTTGCATTTTCTATTATCATACTCTCCAATTCTGTCAATAATTAAATATTTCGTTCAAACAATTTAGATCACAACAATCTCAAGTCACACAAGAGCGGTTTTTCTCCTTATTTTCCACATTCCAGTTCCAATGAACAGAATAAATATAAAAACCACATTTTCCTAGTAGTCACTTAGATTCCACCCAGTCATCTATAAATGTGTTTTTCCACTTAAACACCATCAGCAGCTTCCACAGCCTATTGCATTAAACCAGGATAAAATTCTGCAGGACAGGACAAAGTAATTTCTGGAAGTGGCATGAAAGCAATGCATTCATTTTTCCCCTCCTCTCCAAATAAAAGCATTTTAGATTTTTCTTCCTGAATGCTTCCCCTTCTGTGAACAGAACAGTCCTCTCTGCTTTCTTTTAGACAATTATGCTTCTGGTCTCTGATGGAAAGGCTTCTGTAAAGAAACAGTCTCCATCTATGATACAGCCCAAACTATAATATAAAATTTCAAGTGTTTAATTACTTAACAAGTCTTTAAGTGGTTTCCTAGCAAGATGCAACATAGAATAAGGAAAAAACTGAGCTTTATAACTGCTAGCAATGTAGCAGAGGAACTTGGTAAGCAACATCCATGTATTCATTCAAGGTGAGTGTAACAGTCTGCCTTATTGGCACTGAGAGCCCCAAATCCAAGCAACATGCTATGCTACTTTTAGGTATCAACATAATACATCCATCCATTTCTTTGTCCCCCTGTACAGCTTCACAAGCCTTAATTGTATCAAATGGTCTCAGTTGCCTCAAGCGAACAGTCATAAGCACGTGTTTTTGCATTATTTCCTTGGACTTGCTGATAGTGACGCACTTCTCTGTGCTACCACTAAAAGCAACATTGCTATGTTACTAAAATTTTGCCTAACACACACTGTCAGCCAAAATCAGTACATGAAATTTGAACTCATATAGCTAGCATTTGCAGGAATACATACACCATGAAACAGCCACATTCAAGCTGAGTCAAAGCAAATGAAGCCCAAATCTTTTTCTTAAACAGTTTAAACAGAGCGTAGGGACTGCTTTCTTATTGATAGGAAAAAAACCCCCAAAACCAAGAAAAACAAAAAAGCAGAACATTAGGTTAGATAGATGTGACAATCATGTCACAGCAAAGGGATCTGGTTTGACTTATAGCCTTAAAGCCAGACTCTTTGCCTCTTCATTGTTGAGCAGTTAAGTACGTTTATTCATTATCTAAGTTATTCAGCATCATTTTTCCTAGAAATACTGTCACTACCAATGCATATTTCAGATTTGTTCTACACTCAATATCTATTTCAGAGGTGTGGGTTGTTTTTTTTCATCCGCTGGATTCCTGTGTTTATCCATTCAGGACAATTCACTATCCCTCAAAACCTTAAGTTAGAATTTGGAGTAAAGTTGCATCAAATTTAGTTCTGAAAGGTTAAAAGGCAATATTACATAAAACAAACACATTGCCTTCTTCTTTCAGTGCTAGAAAAAGTAGCTTTTCTTCACTTGGCCTGGAGCCACAGACATATTTCATGTATGATCAAAACTGATGCTGGAAAAAAAAAAGTTACTAAAAACAGCCAAGAAAGTGCCCTTAGAGGAGAAAAATCCACAGCTTCTATCTCCGTAGTTTCCCACTTGCAATCTCTACAAAATAAGAACTTTCACATTTGGTAAAACTTAACTTCTGTTGAAATTTTTAAACCTCCAACTCCTAAAACTATATAGACAAAAAGTTATTTGTGAATTTTGTCCTAAAGGTATTAACGAGTACTGGATGGATGTTACTTTTCCGTCTAAACCTCTCGCTTTTGAGACCTTGATTTTATCAGCTAAGCTAGAATCACTACAATGTGAAGACAGTGCTGTCAAAAAACCATAAAGTCTCTGCACACTACAAGCACTGTGGCTCACACCCTGGCACAGGTACTTAATTCTGTACCCATCTACTTTCAGACAGAGCATCCTCAAGCCTTCCTTGTCTAGACCCAAACATGGGACCCAATTTCCAACTCTGACACCCTGAATTCAGAGCAGCTACTGAGCTCACAAATACACCATGATGCAGGCTGAATAGTCTCACTTTAAGCCACTGAAGTTTTAAGCACTGCTTCATTTACTTCATATTCAGTCTTTAAGTCCTCAAGTGCCTTGTCACAATAAGAAAATTTAGTTAGCTGTTGAACATGAAGATTTTCCCTAATTTGCATAGGCATAACAGGCTGGTAAGTGCAACTCAGCAGTAAAATTTACTAACAGCAATAGAAAAAAAATGTGTTCTATCAAAAGAAGTGTGAAAATAAAAACTCAACTAGGCTATAAGCTCAAAATATTTTTCTAAATGATGACTATTTGAATTTCATGGAAATAAGCAGACCCTCCTGATGTTCTAAAACACCACCATAAAGCAAGTTCTTCCTTCAGCTCCAGCTATCTTTCTTTATATAGAGAGTGTTCTTTACGAAACTTGTCCAGTTATTTCATTTATTCATAAACACTTATCAGAGACTTTGCTTTACTCACCATGTAATTCATGTCAACAGGCAGGCTGACCTGAGGTTTTTCTTCAGGCTAAAATAAAAACCCCTCAAGTATTAAGCATCTCATACATGGGGATATATTATTCAACATAAAGGTGAAAACGTAATGCTTTCCTCTTCTTGTTGTATTTACCATAAACATCCTTTAAGCTTAGCCTATGATAGAAGCCATGATCTTGCTGTGGACACAATGTTGCAAGAAGAAAGATGCAGCCTTGGAAGATGTGCCAGTGCAGCTCTCATCCTTGGGCAAACCATAGGCATCCAAATCATTCCAACAAATGGGAGCATAAACTTTTCTCCCACTAATTTTACTGGAAACTGTACATGTGCTATAGAAAACCTAATTCCATGTTTAATTAACTTAATCCTTGAAAAATGTAACTTAATCCTAGCCTAGTCATCCTTTGCTGCAGTTCTAGTTCATGACTTCTTCACCCTGTGCATATAGGGCAAGTATAGGTCATAATTTTGATTTCCCACAGCAACATTTTACACTTATTTGAAGGCTTACACTTTCCCCTCAGTCTTTTCCTTAGTCAACCTAACCTAGGTTTTTCAGTATGTCCTCACTGTTTCTATTTTCTTGACCTCTAATTGGTCTTTTCATTGCCATCTGAGTAGTAACTGGCCCACTTGATACAAAGCAGCGGACTTGGAAGTGATGGTGAAGCTGAGGTCTTAGAAGTGTTTGCAAAATGCCTACTGATCATACTTGATGCAAAATTACCTAGTCCTCTTTAATATACCCCATCATCATGTTTTCTTTTGTTGTAATGGCAAGATACTCTGTATGTGGGTAGTGCGCGGGTTTGGGGCCAATTTATGTGGCAAATACCTCCAATTCATCTTATAAAAATCACAGACATCTACCCACCTCTTCCAAACAGGACTCCTCCAAAAAAATTCTGACCTACTACCTGTGTACTACACATGGACAGGATTACAGATATACAAAAATTACACAGTAGGTAGACAGCTAGTTAGCACTGCAAATGAAGACCTCTTAATAAACCAAATTGCTCCCCACAGAACCTAAGCTATCATGAACAGCCTGCTTCTGGTTTCACTTGAAACCTCAGTGAATCTCTTCACTGCACATTTTACCACTCCGGCAGATCTTCCACTGGTTTATTGGCAAGCTCATTCTCTGAGTTACTTAGCTCTCACATGATCTTAGTTTATAGTAGAAAGCACCCGCAGGATGCTCATCAGTATTCACCCTCTAAAAATCAGCATTTCAAAAAAAAAAAACCAACCCAAATATTTGTGAAGGAGTTGATAGTAGTTGAGGTTTTCTATTACTCATTTTGCTCTTTGATGCATCTTACAGAGGATGACTGAACACCACAGAAGCTTTTGTAGAAGGACTTCATTTCTGGCTAAGTTATTCCTAACTTACAGAGAAGAGGCTTTGGATATATGTGTTACCGAAGCTATTGTGAAAAGCTTCAGAGTGACTAATCATTAATGTTGCAGGGTATTTTTCCTAATCTTGACCTCCTCTTTCCTTCCCTACCTCCAGTGTTCACCCTTCATTTCAATAGCAAATGTATCTCCTCCTCCTTCAGCTCCGGCCATCCTAAAGAAATGCTGTGTCACTCTGAAGACCGCAGTACACTTGTTTCTGCACAGGTTGCCTAGATCTAACCTGCCATATCAATACATATTTTATTGCATGGCATTCCTCTTCTCTACTAAGGGGATTTTTAGCATAAACCCAAGGCAGGATTTTCTAACTTACTAATTATTTAAGACTACTGGCATTTTTGGGAAGT
The DNA here is from genome assembly GCA_024336885.1 of Actenoides hombroni. Taxonomy (NCBI): domain Eukaryota; kingdom Metazoa; phylum Chordata; class Aves; order Coraciiformes; family Alcedinidae; genus Actenoides; species Actenoides hombroni. The sequence continues at coordinate 1,148,759 of WUAM01000131.1, forward strand.
AGCATGGAGGTTTCTACATGAACACAACAATCTATGTATTTATTCTCTAAACACCTGTTTCAAAATGTGAATGCTCTGTCAGAAACAATATCTTGCCAAGACCACACAGTACGTCCATGCCTGTGAGACAAGTCAGCTTCATCAGGCTACTCCAGTTAATGAGTGAAGTAGGGCCTGGTGGCAGGACCACCTGCCTTGTACTGCTGATTGGAATAAGGGCTGGAGGCTGTACATCCACAAGACAATTATTTCTTTCATGTGTAATAGCCTGTCTTATTAGAAAAAGCCCTCATTTCAAGCTGCTCAGTGACAACCTTTCCAACTATTTGTCACTTAAAACTGTATGGTTGGTCTCTTCTGTTCATATTTTGCACTGCATACTGAATTTGCCCATTTTTTTTACTTAAGAGTCCTTGCACTAGAGGTCAGAAGGAAACAGAGTCATCAACTCAAAACAGAAACCCATGAATTCTGGCTTCTTGTGAGGCCCCGAGTTAATTGTGCTTTACTGATATTACTCTGATATATTATAGAAATATTTTATCAGCAGAATTGAATAAACAATATAATTGCCTGCAGAGATTTAATAGAAATTTTGGTTTTCAGAATCCAAGCTTCAGATCTAGCTGAACAACTACTCATATGTGTGATGAGTGCACAAACCAAACTGATAGATATCACCTATGTGGAAGTTAAGGACCATTAGAAAAAAAGTGAAGTAAGTGTTTGGACTAAAAGCCTCATTTAGTTCAATAAGCATACTCACAAGGATTATTTAGGGAAAGTAAGTGAACTATATGAATAACTGTTCTCTCAGGTTGTCATACAACTTTCTTTAATCACTCTAAACTTATTACTGATTGATTTTAATAGTAAAATTCAAACCTCTGCTAGGAATTTCTCTGACACTGTTTCTCTTTTAGAGGAGAACTGACTCCGATACAAAACTGACATTGTCTGTTTTCTCACACTTAACATTCTGCTTCCTTTATAGCCTGCTTTCCAGGATGACTTCAGGAGGTGACAAGTGGCATTAGACTTGTTTTACATCAATGTTAATATATACTACTCTCTTCACCTCAAGTCATTGTGACCCTGCAAGCGTAGCTCAACATACTGCAAACTTACCCTAGCTTTCGGACAAGCCCAGCAGTCATGTGGTTCAGGCTAATATGACTGCAGGTCTTGAGTCTCTACATATTTCCTCAGAAAGCACTTCAGAAGTAGTTCAAGGGAATAGTTTCTGTGTTAAGATTAAAGAGACAGTTAAGAGGTAGAAAGAAGAAAAACCAAAACATTTCCATTTTTATGAGAACTATTTTGTCTCTTTCTGAGCTTTGTTTTACAGTTACAATTATCTTCCAAACATCGTTCCTCCTTTAAAATGTCTTACTTAGATCAGCACAAAGATTTTTTTAGCTTTAGGTTATCAGTTCACACAATATTTGAATAGCTATTCAGAATTGACAGCCACAAGACAGTACCACAAAAAGAACTGGAAGTCTTTCTAGTGTTCTTTCCAGGCAGTCCTTGTGTCAAGTAAGCTACTAGACTTTCTTTTTTTTTTTTTATACACACTTCTAGAGCACATAAACATTGCCTTTACAATTTATGGGGACATCCTTATTCAAGGCAAAATGGTATAAAAACGCCAGCTGAAGAACAGTATGAAAACCTCTGTGGTGAGCATAAACTGCCTTTACTCATTTGCTCCTCTTCAAAATACTATATTCTTAAAAGTACTATATTCAAACAAGTTTGGAGGGAATTGTATTTTTTTTCTTGCACACATCTACATGCTACAGAGACACTATTATCATTTGGTTAAGGTAGTATGTTAACCATACCTCAAGTGAGCTTCTTTTGCTTACCAGGATGACTTTAAAAAAATCCCAAATGCTAAGTAATGGAAGTAGTGCAAAATATATTTTTTTTCACATTCCAGACTCCAATTCATGATTTATCAGCTCTATACATATCAGCTTCTTATCTTCACTTTGTTCTTCTTCAGCTGCCACAGATGTCTGTCACTGAATTTCAGACAAAAAAAAAAAGAACTCAAAAGTTGAGTTCTCATTACAACTTAAAAAATTGTCCTTTTTTTCCTACAGTTAAACACTTATATAAGAGAACTACAAAATCTGCTCACTAACCGAATGCCTCTTTCACAGTAGTAGCAGATGAAGTTTGAGTAACTTCTTCAACTAGCAGACTTGGAAACTGAACCAAATGTATTTCCCTAGATTAACACAATATACATCCCAATCACACCTGTTTTTCTAAAGCTAGACTCAAGAGGCACTGTAATTTCCAGCCCTTCCCTCACTCTCCTTGATATATTAAGTTGTCTAAAGTAAGGAGAGAGCCCCAAGTGGGGCAAAGCATTTTGAGGTGATTACTGCCACATGCTTCTCAGACAGAAGCTGCAAGCAATAGAACACAATTTTGCAGATGGCAGGTCTTCCCTCCCATTACTCAAAGCCTTAATGTTGATGCAGTTAAATCTTTTCAAATTAAGATAAAGAAACCATAAAAAGGCAATACATCAAACCAGCTAAAGTAATCAACTACAGGAATTAGCTTAATCAAGTCTTGAAATGTTGCATCTGAAATGAACTATTTTCAAACGACGGTATTAAGGTTTGACTGTGTCAGAGGTGCCTGTTCTTCATTTAATGAACACTTCAAACCTGCAGCCATTAAATTAAGAGTGTGTGTTGCATTATGCATACCATAATTACATATCAGGTTAATGAGCAGTAATGTTACTGCAATAAAAAAACCCTTCCACTTTAGGCTACAAATTTCATTGTAGAATTTCAATGCCATATTAACACAATGGCTAGTAAGATTTCATGTCACAAATTCTTCTGTTATCTGAAGATAATAGTTTGTGTTCTTTTTTTATAAGTCACACATGAAGGGGCATTTTTACTATGGCAGTAGAAGTAGACACTATGAGAGCAAGTGCATAGCAATTAACTTTAGCACCATACTTGGTTCATTCTGCAAAAACCCAACAGTGTTAAGAAATCCCACTTCCTGTGACCTATTCCAAGACCCATTCTTCAGAACAAAACATTATGAAGAGTATGTGAACAGACTTATTCTTCATACTTGCCCTGTGAGGGGAGAAGGAGGTAACCAAAAAATACAACATCCTTTCAGAGATGTACTGAGTAGTGCAGAACACTATTACAGAATCTGAGCACTGGGTTTGAAAAAAAAAGTATTCTTTAATTGCACTACATTTTATGTAGAAACTACTTAGTATCCAACTATTCCTTGCCTTAAAATACTTGAAAATATTCATTTTGATTTGTGGGCCTTTTTGTTGTTTTTTTTCTTTTTACTTTGTTTTAAATGCAATCAAATGGAAGCACAAAACAATCATTCTACTTGCTTTAAAATAGCTTTAAGTGCATATGAGAAACCAGATCAGCATAGAAAATCTCACATGAAAAGAGGAAATGGCAGAAATGCAACTTTAAATCACTAGTGTTTTAGTCTTACACCATGTTGGTACGCAGCATTTACTAGGTACATACTAATGAATTTGTATATAGAAAAAATTTACCTGGACTTTTAACATGGTAATAAAGAGGTCATAGAGTCATCATGCAATATCTATGTATGCATTTAGTTTATCATTAACAATTTTCCTAATGCATTTTAAGCAGACAAGCATTCCAGGTAATGTTACACCTACAATCTCTCTCAAACTTCCTATCTACACTGTAGATGTAATAGGTGGTAATTTTGGAAGGTTACTTAAATTCCATTAATAGAAACACCTGTTTTTCACCTTTGGCCAAGGAATTGATGCTTTTATTCTAAGGTAAGTGTAAGGATCAGATAAATCTCATTTTTCAATAGTTTTTTGTACAAGTGACTATGAAGGTATTCTAGACAGCTGCCTCAGTGACATGGAGTCCATTCTCAATAAATAAGTTGACCTTAACAGCAGCTCTTCTATACTCACACAAGCTGTTGAATCTGCAAGCCACATCAGAAAATTATCGAATTAAAATTAGACATACTTTTAATCTCTTGGTCAGGTACTTGCATTATAGTCTGCTTAAGCTCGAGCAGCACATCTTTTATTGAATAACTGTGAACTTTATCATAATCTTTAAAGAAATGAAACACTGTTTGAGAGATTTAAAGAAATACACCATGATCTTCAAGACATCCATACAGCTTTCCTTCCAGCCCTAACCCCCATATGCTATTCAATTACTGCAGCCTTCTACAGAAGCAAGGCTTCACTTTGTCTGGGATCCTGTTTAGATGGACCGTTCACTGAGACAGCAGATGCCAGATCCAGCCAGAAACACTGAGAAGGCAGCTTTTAGACCCTTGTCTGGAACCATCAGCACAACGCAGAAAGGTAGTGCTGAATTCCATCAACACTTCATCAAGAAAGAATGAGAATAGAGCCTGGTAGAAGCCTCATCTTCCAAGTCACTTCTAATCCCATGAAATGATATGAAAATATCTCACTCTGTTTCACTACTAATTTCAAGGCATACATACTAAGTGAATTCTGATGCCAAAAGGCTTGCAAGAATTCTAGCAACTACAAAATTGACCTTGTTCAAGTGGCCACAGTTCAACTACTAACAGCTATTGCACTTCTAGCTGCTGTCTTAACTGCACAGGGATACAAGGCAGCTTGTCTGTTCAGCCACCTGTAGCACAACTGCTAAAAGTGGATTCCTTCCATTTATTCGTCTAAAAGTTATTTAATTAAGATAGTTCTCTTATGACAATAAATAGCTACAGGAAACATTGCATAGTTATCTTCACTGTAACTCCTACAGTTAATGCTGCATTGGCATTTTCATTCTAGCCATCATGTTTGGAATGCATACAATTTAATGATAAAAAAATTTCCTTTAGCACACACTGCTTTGGCCAAATAGCACCATTAGTTCTTTTGTTTTTAACTGCTGTTATTTTACATCTGCATCCACTAGTATTTTCAAAAACAATTGAAGGGCAAACAAAACAAACAAGTTGTTTTCATAATGCAGTATTTTGTTCTCCTGTTTTAGCACTTATGTTATACCTTTTTCTATAGGCATATATGAAGGTCAAAGATACTAGGAAACCTCAAAAACGTGTTTAACTACCGCAGAAGAAAACTGCCACAAGCTCCTACTTGACTGAAAGAAAAGCTCATGAGGCAAGGTAGGAACTGAAAAGATTAATATAGCAAAGAAGCCTAGAAAGAATAGCAACTGATAGTATCAGTGTTTAATTGTAATTTATTTTTGGATAAGCACAATTCCATGGTCCCAGTAGACTATCATTTTCTTGACATTTTCTAACATTTATCACAGGGAAAGCAAGAATTTACAGTTGGTAAATGCAAAAGAAAAAAAATTTCTTTGTTGTTTTTAAGTCAAGATTGAATCCATTATATACAGTTTGCCCAAAGATATGGGTACAACACCAAACACCTTTTATTCCTCATCCATCATAGATGAGTGTGATAATACTCAGCATTCATGACTGGATTCGAAAAGCCCCATGGAACTTACATTTCTATCTTTACCTAAACCGTGAAGAAAGTCAGATTTATGCATCTAAGACTACAATTGCTATACCAACACTCAGTTATCTTCAAATGGCATTTTTTTTTTGTCTTTCAAATGAAAACTGAACCACAGGAGTATCATATCAGTGTATATTTATAAGCACATATTATGCATGCAGGTTCTGCATGTAACAAGCTGCAAGAAATGATTTATGTTGGCCATCAGTAGACATACTTCTATCTTCAGCAGAGGAAGGACAGTTACTCTCCTACCGTTTCTCCTTTGAAAGTGCAAAGAGTTTTACCGCAGCCACTTATGCCACAAACTTATTGGGCAGAAGACTTATTTACGGTCAGTTAAAGCTGTAGTTCCCTTCTCAATACAATGTTAAGCAGTAGAAATACCTTAAGATAAAAATAATTTTTAGTACAAAAGGAAATAGGAAACTATCTAGGACACCATTTTGGTGATTGGAGGAATCCTAGACAGACAAGCCAGAAGTAATTTATTCATCCGGTTTCATGAAGACATCAGACTGCCAGAATGAAGTGTTACTTAGAGCAGTTCATTTCCTACGTTTCCACTGGCTCTGTATTAAGTAACAGTACATCTGTGGTGCAAGGGTACTGAGAGACACCATAACATCCCCTTAAAGAACAAAGGGATAACACAACTTAAACTTTGCCTTTCCTGTTATTACCCTCACTTTTCACGGGGTTTTACTCAATTTCCCACTCTGATCAAACCCATTCTTCTCTCCCATCACAAAAATTGAAAAACAATGGTGTATTACTTAAATAATTAAACATAAGAAATAATTCTTATTTCAAACTTTACTGCTCAAGATGTTCAGGAATAATATGGAACACTGACAACTGCTCACCTAAGATGTCAAGTTTAAGATGAAAAACTAGGTAGATTCAAATTTTACCAGTGAGTAATCTAAAAAAATTTGTCAAGTCTTTCTACTTCTGCATAACCTAAAGCTAAAATAACAGTAGGGATATGGAAATAAAATTCAGTCCTTAGCAGTACTAGACAGCAGAAAATGTCTACTGAGGTTTCCTCAACTAGCTGCAACCTTCTCACAGTCGTTATTTTACATAGAACTATCTTACTGAATTCTCCAGATTCACTACTGATTTAAAACTCAAAAATGGCCACAGTATTTTTCCTGCTGTCTAACCTGATGCCTAAAACACCACAGCCATACACTGACCGCTGCTTTTACTTTCTCATCTGTTCAGTCAATCTGTCCTATCGTAAAGCAGAGTGCTGGTTCCCAAGGATATCATAAGTTTAGATCTATTTGAATTTCACCTTTATTTCACTGGCAGGTATTAAATATACCCTGCTTTGAATACATGATATCACAGTTCATTTCATGCTTCATTAACAGAACAGGTAAGCTTGGGGATTTACAAGATAGATGCAAATATGGAGGGCTATTCTAGCCCATGCTTTTAGTTACAGCTCCAATTTTATTTAGGTTCCTAGTCTCTCTCTCCCCTTTCTCCCCAGAAAAATTGTTGCCGATAAAAATTACAGTAATTAAACACGCTCACATGCAGCTACTACTATGTGATACTTATAAATATTCTTCAAGTGGTGTACGACTGCTCACAATTAACCTGGTCACTTACTTTTCTGCTGCTGTTTCATGCTAAGGTAAATAGCTCAGCACACCTTATGTCACACAGACTGCTAGCCCGCTTAAGTCTCTACAAAATTACTTTTGACTTGCCATATGTTACAAAATTACTGTAATGACGGAATATGTACCCTACATCCTAAAATCATGGGCATACCAAGTGGGTTGACAGGTAAGGATCTCTACCACCAAGTTATTCCACTTTTTAATATGTGCAGTTTAGTATGCAACTGAACTGTTCCAGCATCCATAACTAGATAATATGTACACAGTCTTGGTGAAAATAAAGCACATCATAGAATATTCCCCTTCAAGTTACATATTTTCTTGATTACAAGGACCTTCACTGGAGCTAACAACTTGAAATTATACCATTAATATATTAAAAACACACCATTATATTTTACTTGGCCTTTTAGCCTTCTTTTCTTTGCAAAGTCTCCCGATCACTAGTCAGATATACTGATTAGACTGGTGCTATACTTTTTAAAAATACTTTCCATTAAAAATATTTTTTAGCCAGCTGAGTATCAATATTACATTACCATTTCACAATCCCACATCCTGAAATACAGCACTTGGCTTCTGTCTCTAGATAACAAGGTTCAGGCACTGCAAATGTCAATAGATTACAGCATTCCAGTAAACTCTGAAATAGATTAAACTGTGTTTTTATCACTTTTTCTCCTGGCCCTGTGATATTTTGTGACCTACTGCTGGCATCTGAGTAGCTGTCCAACCAAGCTGAAGGCAACCACATCCTCATCTTCCAGCTTTGCCTCTAGTGCAATGCTTGCAGCCAAGTGCCTGTCAAATCAATGCTGTATTTGGCACTGGTATTCAAACAAGCTGGTATTGCCCAGCAGGACAAACGGTTTTCAGGCAGTGTCTTTGAAAGTGACATAAGAATATCAGGTAGCTAAAGAAGCAACTTTGCACCAAGTATGACAGATCTGTACTACAAAAGTTTACCCAATTCTAAAACTACATCTAAAAGCATGTGTTTACCACTCTGACTGTTTCTAGATAGTACTTCTGCCTCTGAATATATTGTGCACTTATCAACATAGGAATCTGTTTCACTAGTAAGAAAATTGTCTCATTCCTCTGTATAATTTTTTCCTCAAAAGTAGATACTTCTTAAAAACCTGAAGTATAAAATTCTAGTGAATAATAGTAATGTATCTCAACTGTTCAAGTTATAGTCACTTTAATCCTAGAAACCTAATGAAGATACATTTTTTTATCAGATGATTAAAAAAAATCACAAGTAATTCAAATAAATTCCCACTGCATCATAACTTCCCACTTTCTTATTGCAGCTGCCAGCACGGTAGAAGATTTCATCCTTTACTTCCTAATAGAGAAGTACCTACATATCTTAAGTGTCCAAAGCTAATGCCATGAAAAAAGTTATCTACGTCTATAAACGTCTGACTTGATGCAGTTCCTACTTGTTTCCTGGTAGATAGAGTAGAGCAATAACACAGTCAGTGTTCTTCGTTGCAAGTGTACGTCACCCATGCTATAAATCACATTATATTCTGAGACATATACAAGGCTATTTAATGCTGTTCCTTTTAAATCACTGATGTTTCAAGTACTGTGTATGGATGTACTTTTCTTTATATCACTTGTTTATTTTGATTTTTGCTGCCATAGAGTTAATGCAAGGTGAATTTAATGAGTCCGTAACGTAAATTCACTAGCATAAGCTGAAAGGTATTTACATATATTCAAGCCCTTCCATTTTATCTTCATCTAGTATTCATCAATACATAATATAGCTTCACAAGATCTTCATTACTATTTAACTGTACAAACTTTCTTCATTAGGCTTGAAATAAGAGCCAAGTACCTTGATCAACTCGATGTTATGCATGTGATAGATGGGATACTTTGTCTTATTCTTTTTTTCCCTTCTGATAAATTTGAAAAGCTTGGATTCCTTTGTACACCTTAGATTAGCCCTCACTCTTAATTCCTTGAAGCATCTATCTTTTTCCTAGAAGACCCAACTGACTTAATTACTTCCTCCCCCTTTCCCATTTCTAATGCACTGAGCATTTGTCAGAAGGGTCCTGTGCATTTCAGCACACAGATTGTGAGCAGGGTAAATAAAGAGCTTACTAACAGACATAGCAACCCCAAACTATATCAGGGATGTGACTGTGTTTTAGATCCCATTTCACCAGACATACACTAATTCCTCACACTGAACCTTGAAGACAGTGTCTGGTTTTTTTGTTGGTTTTTTTTGTTTGGGGTTTTGTTACGGTTATTAAGAGAGAGGAAGTGTGGAAATGGTGTTAAAGGCATAGCATAGAATCATTCTAGTTAATAAAAGCAGCCACTCATTACTCGCTTTAACCAGTTGATCATTTTCCTATAGCTTTTCCTCTTGTGTTTAGGAAGATAAATAATTTTCAAGACATCACACAAATGCTATGTTACTAGCAGGAAGATGTCTCCTGAGCTACACTGTTAAACTAGAGCTTTCGGTAATTCACCACAGAATTTCTCATCAGCTTTTGACAACATGTGTTGCAAACACCTTTCACTAAAGCATCTAATCTGAAGTTATACATATCAGAAACAGGACTGCTTTTCTTTCTACTTCTGTTGTCAAGTCTTAATTTCTTCTTGCAATTGACTTCATCTGCAACAAAGTTTTTAGGTTAGCAAAAAGTAAACAATTGTACCTGTACTTAGGGCAATTCAGACATATGTAAATCCCCCAGGAATATCAAGTACAGCATATCCATGTTTCAGAGCTAAAGCCAGACTGAACTTCTTCCTCCTGTCCTATATTGCCAGTGGTTTATAAGTGCCACACCACCTGCTTTCAGTAAAAGGTGACTAACAGTTTATGTCTTTAACTTCTGGCTAGACAAATCAAGAAAGGGAAATATTCTTACCCACATCACTGTCTGTCTTCAACATCATTTTTCTGCACTTAAATTCTAAGCAAATAGATTAGAAAATGCTTCTTTACTCAATCTATGCCAAACATGTTCAGTTGTAGGAAAACTTAAATTTATGCTGACCAGAATCTCCAAATGGGACATACAATTAAAACAAAGTAGCCACCTGGAGTGATTAACACATGTAAGTCAGTAGCCCTTTGGATACTGTTTGCAATCATGTCCCAAAGCATATACAACTGCTAATGAAAAGCTCTTCTGCAGGAAGGAAAACTTGGTTACAAGTTTAAGGAAGTTTACTCTGCAGGTATTTTGGGTCAGCTACCCCATGTTATCTGCTTCTCTCCTCTCACAAGTGTGGTTTTGTACAGCAGCTTTTGTTGTCTTCAAAATTTCAATTAAATTTGGAGTTTGGTATTTAGAATATTCAGGATCTAGAGTATATCAGACTGGAATTAATACATTTCAGATTTAATTAAAACATTTGCTTACCTTCCTATTGCTTACCTTTTTTCTTCCCACCCCAAATCTATTATCTTAGACCCTGTTGGAAAGCCTGGTATTTCTCTGCCACTTGATTTGTTTCATACCTAGTTACTGACTTGCAAAAGGGCTATGTAATTGAAATTATTAAAGCAATAAATTTTTTACAAAGATCAAATCTACCATTTTACTTTCACAGAACCATCAACGTATTAGTTTCACACTTGTCATTTCGTCTTGTATCCATCTCTAATAAAGGAAACTACATATAATATGATCAACACTCATCAGAACTAATAATGCATTTATAGCCTTAAGCACAGGCCTGACTTCTTTCACCAATATTTTCTCAAGCCCATGTAAAAGCCACTGGATCTTTTGTGTTTTCAGCCTCCAGTACCACAGATTTTGAACGAAGAATTGAAATCTTTTTAAAAAGATTCTATATCGGGTTTCAGGTCCTGTATCTTACTAATTACTAATTGAGGCAGAAGAGATAATCTAATTCCACAGGTGTTAATGCCAGCCAACAAGCAAGGTTATGGGATGTTTAAATCAGGATTTTGTAGTCAAGTAATATTTTTTTATAATCTTGTAGCATTTAGTTTATCTTGGATCATACTCTGAAAAGCAGCTAAAGTGCAGATGAGAAGTTTTGAACTAATGAAACCACCTACAATGAAATACAAATGCCTATGTTGGACTCTATGACCAGGATTAGTCAATGCACAACTGTCTTATTATGCTCCTGAGATACAAAAGACATTTTATGGATAATAACACATTAAATACTACTAAAAAATCAAGTGGCTGAATTTTGACAGCATTTTCCTTTATGACCTAACACATTGTATATATTTGTAATTTCTCTAATGTGTCCAAATTACCTCATTTCACAGTTACCTAGCTATGAGTTGGCATGCGATTCTGTGCCCTGTTTTGTTATTTTTTACAATACTTTTCTGAAGAATAGTCTTCTCTGTAATTTATCAGAGTAAATGATCTACACCAAACATAACATGGGTTATAGAGAAAAAAAATATATAAGAATGAGTTAAACACAGCACTGGATAATACTAACAGTCTTGTTTTATGGCCAGATGATACATCATGAATTGCCTTTTTCATAATACTTGACTCCTGCTCAAATTCACTTTTGTTTAGAAATCTCTATCAGACTCTTATTGAAGTTCACCTCTTTTCCACTATTGTTCAACCAGTTTTAACATCTGTATTCTATAAGGTCAGACAGAGCTAAAACAGGAAACTCAAAATAAATAATTAATGAAACATTATGAAATACTAGTATTACTTATAAGTTACTGTTTCACAAAGAGCACAAATTCTTTTAAGTTGCATTACCATAATTGTCAGGAAGTACTATAAAATGAAACTTTTAAATTAAAACTGAGGATGAAAAAATGATGTACCATAAAAGACACTAAGACACTTCATGTCAGAGGAAAAATTACCAGCAGCTAGTTTGCATAACTAATTACACTGAACAATATTTTTCTGTATAGTTTCCCATTTGTCTTCTTAGTTTTCCATGTATTTTTGTTGTACTTTGTATTAAAAAAATACAACTACAGCAAAACATCTAAGTTATCAAGGTTGGAGGTTTTTCTTTTCTACCCAGAAGGTATATTTAAATACTTTGTACAGGGCTAAAATATCATTAAACTGTATGCAGGGCTCCGTTGCCAGTATATTTTGTTTGTTAATAGTTCTTATTTCCTTAGGTGGTGTTTGAAGACTAAGGGTGCCTATATATCATAAAACACTAGTCGCTAGGAGTTCAACCTGCAAAAAACCAAAAAAATAAATCTTATTCTTAACATCTCAGAGATGCATGTTTTTGAAAGGGCTTCTTTTCACTATAGGTTTAATTTTACAAATCTATTTTTGTGGGTTTTGATGATCCTTGAAATGCAGATATTTTGACTCATCTGAAACTGTAGTAACATTGGTAAAGTTATCTTTGTATGGTCCTATGATATTTTGTTAATTCAGAGCAACAATATAGTCTTACAAAAAATTAAAGCTGTACATTAATTTCAACCCATTCTATGCAAGTAAACCTAAAAGCTTTTTGTTGTACACTCTCTTGAATGAGCAGGTTCCCAAATTAGTGCATAATTTTACTTTCCTAGAAAGCTGCAATTTCCATAGTTTGACCCAGCATTTTCAGCCACCTGAATAAGAGTCAAACCAAAGTTTTCCAAAACATAATAACCAGGTTTTTGGAATATAAGCATGGTTCAACAGGCTACCAGCTTTCCCATGAATTGCTGGCAGGTGATCCTTATGTGTAATGACACAAACAGAATTACCTTCAGCCTGTATCATGGCTAGCTTTTTTTAAGCTTAAGCTGAACATGAAGACTTAGATTGCACTGGCTGGCTATTAGCAACTGAATCCCCAGTATGCCTTGGCTGTTATCTTTGTTACAAAGGTCAGTCCTTCAATAAGTCTGATGGCCTTTCTGCTTAATTTTACTATCCAGACGGATGTATAAATGTAACACATCTTGCTGATTATTTTTAAAGCATTTCAAGATATGAGAGTCATCATAGTGTAAGCCATATGTTATAGCTATTTTATACCTCTGCATGTTAAACAGATAAAATTACAATTTTAGATAATTTTTGCTTTATTTACCCTTTCTTATGAGACAGTAAAATGTCAATATGTATATTTTAATATTACTAGTCATTTCCATCTCCAATCTTCCAAATAGGAGAATGACAAATTCATGCTTTTTCCCTTAACTGATTACTGTACTAGACATGGATAAACACAGATGGTTTCTGTCCTGGTCTTAAAGTGATTACTTTCAAGCATCAGGTTAGGAGGGAGTTTTTGGTGGTGGTGGATTGTTGTTTGTGGCTTTTTTTGCAGTGGCTTTTTTTTTTGTTTTGTTTTTGGTTTTTTGTTCCAATCTTCCCCTCTGTTCTTTGAAGGTTAGTTTTGTTCTTTTTGAGAGGCAGAGTTGTTTTAAGCTAGGTAAGGTACAGCAGGATATTAGAACTTGTACTTTTCTAATACCTTTAGTTCCTGAAATTCAAACTAATTCAATGAGAACCAAGAAGAGTTTTGGAAATTTCTATTAAACTACTACTTAAGTTTTCATCTATTTGTCCGTATTTTAATTTTGGCCTAATGTCAGTATGTATGTTATTAGCTTGAACTATGTTAGATTAATTTCTTCTGAAAAATAAGCAATAAAAAAACAAACATCAGGTGAGTACAGTAATGGATCTGAGAATCTGAAGACCAATAATTATCTTTTTTTTATTCATCAGGCACAGGAGGGCTGAATGTATCTCATTGTAAATGCCACAAACCCCCCTGTATCTGACTTATCATAATGATTCAATTTCCCCAGTATAAATATGTATGTTGGGCTATGCTCCTCTTTGGTTTAACTTTGCTGAGGCACAAAGGAAAATAAGAAATATTCTTTGATCTTAGACACATTCTCAAAATGTTCACTTGAGATTGGATTTTCTCCAGCAAGAGAGCAATGCTTTCATTTGCCCTACCTAGAGAGACCTGTTCCTCCAGGGAGCAAATCATTTTCTTAATTAGGTGAGCACACAGCAGCCTTAACACATTTCCCAATTACATCAGCAAAGATTTGGCTGTCAGGGAGTGACACTAAGGAGAAGCACTAAAACAAAACACTTCTGATTAGATGCCTCCTTTATAACATTGGATTGAGGATGAGGCACAAGTATTGAACAATATGATATGACTCATGAAGCAAAAATAGCTTACTAACTCAATTTACTGACTGAAGAAGAGAAAGTCTGGCTTTTACTACTGCTGACAAATCAAGAGTTGTATCAGCAATCACCACTTTTGAACATTGTCAAACATCTTTATGTTAAATTGCTAGCTTCACATGTCTTCGATTTAGGAGTCTCCTGCCACTCCCTTTCTAGCCCAGTCTAGTAAGGAAGTTCTAGAGTGACTCTGCTTTACCCTTTCTTGATTGCAGCTCCTCCACTCTTCTATGCACTAAAGCCCTGTGTTTTCCACCCCTTTTCATCATTTTTCTCTGTTGAGAAAAAAATTTGTCCAAATCTGCACACCTCATACATACTAGTATTCACAGCACACTCACTTATCCAGAAAGCCAGATATTTTTTCCAGCATTTATCTGTTAAGCTCTGCCTTTCTATTGCTTTTCTATTTGAATCATACTACAAGAAAATAATTGAAGAATACTACGTTAGGAAAGTTAACCAGTAAAGCTCTTCACCCAATGTATTTTCCCCTCAGAGGAAGTAGTACTTTTGGAAAAAATAAAAGAAACCACAACAACAACCCCCAAAAACAACAAACAAACCCACCAAACAAAAGAAAATAAGTTCGAGAAAGTTTTAGCAATTCATCTTAAAAACTCCTACCACAGAATTTACTAGCACCAATGACCATTTTCTTGATCCATCTCATATAGATGAGACTACTTTAAAGGTGTGACATGTAGATGCATTTCTTTCTCTTGAGTTACTAGATTTGAAAGAGACTTACATAGGAATCTTTTCCACATAAGTAAGCTATAAGGAAACCTACCCTCCTACTAATATCTTGCATTGTTAAATGAAGTATAGACTTAACTATGAATCACCATTTTTCACTGTGTGGACTTCAGCAAGCTTTAACAGCATAATAGTAATATGGGTATGCATTTAAAAAAAAAACCAAAACAATTGAATCTTAAAGCTAGTAAGCTTTTCTGTTGCAATCTAGACGCAGGTGTTTTGCCACCAAGTCATTCTTTCCAATGAATCTAGCTGTCAAAGTGACACCTTCAGTTTCTATACAGAGTACCAACTTAAAGGTCCTTGCCTGTAAGCTGAATCATTAAATCAATTTTGAAGGCTAAGAAACTAAGTATTATAGTTCTTCTTATTTCTTCTGTTTATTGTAGAGCACGTACCAGACATAGTATCACAGTAGTTGCCACTTCTTTATGATAGCAAATCAACGCTGCTTTGTTACATTTGCCTGGAAGTGTCAGTGATGAGTAATACAAAGTCACGTTTTCAAAATGTAACTTTTTGGATGGCCTTTATGGCTTAAGGTATTTCTGAGGTCTTAAACCCAAACCCTGCCTAGGCATCACAATTATTCCTGTTTGCTTATTTTCTTATGCTGTTGACTTCAGTTGCTTCACAAATTTCTTACCCAATTAAGTGCATCACACAAAGAAGACAAGGACTAATAGCTGTACTTGAAAGGCATGAAAATGGATTGTGATCCAAGCTGTACTGTTGTTGATGCCTGTGAGCATTGCATTACACCTTCTCTGTCACCCTCCCTGCACTGCAGCTCCCAGTTTGCAGCATAGTACACTCTCCATTGAGAGCCACACAGCATTTCCTACCTGCAAATTGCCATTTGTTTCTACTGAAAGCTGTGGTCAGCCTTACAAGACATCTAAGATCTGTTCTAACATGAGTAGCAGTTCCTTCTTACTTCATGGACCACAAGTCAGTCTATGCTTTCCAGGGCAAATATCTTCAGTGCAATCATTGATTTTTTTTTTTTTTCTGTCCTTTGAAGATGTTTAAGGAAGCCAGTGGTCATGTTTTTCACAGACAACTTATTTCTGGTATTTTCCTCAAGCTTGCCCTTGTTAAGGTGTTTGAGACTAAGACACACCATATCAATGCATTCTTTTTTGGCTTTTTTTAGTGTTCCATTAAAAAGAAAAGTGCACAAACTAAAAAAAATTGCGTAAGAAAACTATCAGTCACTCCCCTGTCTTAAGGTTTTCACAAGCCATGGAAAAACACTATCAGATACTTCAGTAGACAGATACCTGAAGAATGAGGATGGAGACAAAGACCTACTGTCAGCCATCTTAAGTCCTAAAGAGGGAAAAAACACCCTCCTGGAGGGACTTAAAAAAAATAAAATAAATGTACAGCACGTGAGAAAAGTCTAGCCAAAATACAGGTATTTCACAGTCAATTATAGGGCTTAAAACATGATTGAAGTATTCACAACAGTTGATTACAATCCTGTAACCAGGTACTTTGTATGAATTAGATCATGTCAGAAATGCAGTGTTCATATAGGCATATCTTTGTACCAGGACTGCATTTCACAGTCTTGAGTCAGACGGATGCATCTTTAAATCCATCAGTTTCTGAAACACACCAATGAGGCTATATGCAGAAGCCCGAGATGCTGATAAAAAGAGTAAGTAGTAACAGCTTGTTCAGGAGACCTTCTAAAGGGTCAAAAAAACCCCTTAAAAACTGGATGACAGGTTCAGCAGCTGATATTTAATTAAGGGGCTACATAGAGCAATTTGACCTTATTGGACAACACCAGTTTTCATGGTAAGCTTTGTTTCTAAATGAACTAAGATCAGCTTTTCAAGACTGTTAAGACCTGTTCAGACATGAGCAGCATTTCTTTCTCACTCCATTTTTAATACTTTCCAATTTCACTGAGACTATAATATCGTACAATTTTTAAGCAGTCTCGTGTACTCCTCACATCATCTTTTGAGATGCTGGAGCATTTTCAACAAGTTTTGTTTGATGGAACCCCTATTACTTGTGCCAGAAACCCACACCCATTCTGTACATTTCATTCAGAATTTTTATTTTATACCACCTGACTAATCTCCTTCTTGCATAAAGAAAGTGTCTTTCTTGTATAGAAGTCTTTCCATATTTTGTATTATTCCTTGCTCAGTGACTCATTCTGCGAAAACGAACACTGCTTTTAAATTAGTTATGTTTTCATGACAAAGAGAGGTACGGCACTTAAGTTTTATTTAAATATCAGTTATCTTTTCTCACTTATGTAATAGGTAGGTTCACAGTAGGCAGTGCAGTTTGAACACCATGTACTATTACTACAGTTTCTCAGGTAACAGGAAGCAGTATTGGATATTTTTCTCCCCCCAGTCTACAGTGCTGAAAAAATAAACACAGAGCGCTGCCCATTCAGAAATTTAGAATTGTAGTTTGCCATTCCTGTAATACCAGCACAGACCAGCAATAAGCCTGGTGGATAACCTTCTGCTATTACACCTCCACCTTCTCCCTTTAGAGCTGTCTCCCTGCAGAGTGACACATGCCACAAGACTTATGAGGGACAGCAACTTCAAAAGCTTCAGAAAAACAGTTAGGCCAACTGTTATTGAACTCATCTGACAACTCTAGAGTTTTACAGCGATGTAAAAGACATTAATATTAACATACACTCTTAAAACAAGAAGCAATTGTGTGGAGTAGGTGGTTGAAAAAAGTAGTCACCAAAAGGGGCAATATCATCTGATACAGTCCTACAGTTCCACAGATTATTTTGGGAATATATCAATACTGTATATTGATGCCAAAACACATCTCCAGCAACTACGTGGGGTAGAAATACTTCACACTCCTTAAGCTCCATCTGGTTGAATATTTCATAGCTAAGGTAGCTCCAAGCTGGACTGCTGCCTGTGTTATTCACCCATTTTACAGCAACAGTAAGCCTTTCGTTACCAGTCAAAAATCACTGTCTTCAAGTTATATTCCCTATATGCTTATGATATTACTGCTTAAGTTATCCCTCAATTTTCAAGTCCTCAAACTACAAGTCTATTTCTGATTTTTAGTAACATGTAGTTCATCAGATAATTTCTTTCAATCCTTTCCTTGACTCTACCTATAATTTTCACACTCTTTCAAAAAGAAAAATAAATTAAAAAAATCACTCAGTAGCAGCTGATTCTTTCACCCCTTACCATGACTAAAAGGCTTTAGTGGTATTATATGAAACTTGTATTACATGAAACTCCAGCAAAAAACCTCCTAGCATCTACCAACTTACTACCACAGTGCCTCCTGAAAGCAGGAAGAGAGCACTCTTAAAAGCTAGCCAGTGTGAGGCTTTACAATTTAATCACAGCATGTCATGGCCTTGGAAGAACACCCTAATTCTCAGTTTCTAGCCATATTTCCAAGTATAGAAGCTAATAATGAATTATGATATAAACCACCTCCACATGGCATTTTTCCGGAATTTCCTTTTCAATAGTATCAGTTTCATCTGTAAAAGAATGCCATAACAGCTCTATAGACAAAAGCATATAAGCAATGGCTGTAAAAGCATAAAAAAGAAATCTAACACCAATGCTTTTTATCACCCTTCAGAAAACTGTAACAGGAGAGGAAGTATTTGTTTCTAACTGAAAAAAAACTAAAACAAAAAATCCACCCCCATTACAGTTAGATGTTATAACACACCATCTGCCCATTTTAAACTAGGAAAGCATCAGTTGCTTCATTATTTGTCACTTAGGAATAAAAACCTAGCAGTTATTCCTGCACATGTGATAGTAATTTGCACCATTTAAGACACCTCAAAAGAAAATTTTATGATTGAGTCTTCCAGTTGTTTCTGTTCCTATGAATTCTTTCCACCACTGTATAAAACATGTAGATGAGAACAACAAAAGCTATTCTAGAGCTTCTCGCCCCAACAGGATAATCCATCTGTTTTCAAAGATGGAAAGGAAGTAAATAGATGCCCAGATAACTACATGACAAATGGCTCAATGTATTTTTTTTCCTTCAAAAAAGGACAACAACCCCTAAAACTGATTTATCTTTTGTAATTAATTTATTGCCCTCACTCTAGCCATGCTGACTCTTGCCAAAAGATTTTACACCCCTTAGGTTACATCATAAAATGCAGACATTTACTTTACCCTTTTAAGACTCATTCTATCTTCATGAAACTTCAGTATCTTGAATACCTTTTTGAAACATAATACTGATAATTACTGAAGTTCACATACAAACAATGACAACAGTGGTTAAGTAGCAAATTAACTTACAGTGGAATGAAAATTCAATAGCATGCTTGAGAGTTTTCTGCATTTATGGATGTAAGCTTCACTGCCATACTGCTTTACTGACATAAACTGCAAAGGCAACATGGGAAAAGGGTAACATAGATGAAGGCTAGGTACCACATAGTCTCCAACTAATCCAAAATTGAAACATCATTAAGATTCAGGAAACTCTGAAAAGTTGAGATTCATCAAGACAGTAAGTAGGAAGACATGGCAGGAAAGCTATACTGCTTAGCACACGTTCATTAATCTCAATTTGAAACAAACTCTATTTAATTGGTTTAATTTATCTACATCCCAAGCTATAAACCTAAAGAAAAGACTCTGATTTTTATATTATTATCAGGGATTTTAACTTTAAAGTAGTGACAGAAAAACCAATTTCTTTTTTTTAAATTGCCAAATTTGGGTAGGAATTCCATGTGGTCTTGTGCATCCAGATTTTGCTGAAAAAAATAATCAGCTGAAATGCATCTCCAAGAAAAATGATGGAATATAAAGTGTGTTTTGTTAACTCACTGCATGTCATTACGTGATATCAAGAACTTGGTCCATTTAGTCTCATTTCAGTTTTTTCATTGCAATGCCTATAAACCTTCAAGAAATACTAAGTCAAATTGAAGCCCAGCAGACATCCAGGTGTGCATTATTAAAAGCATCATCTAGCTACTTCTAAGGAGGCAGAACTATATTTAAATTGTCAGCTTCTAAACTGAGGTTGACTGAGAAATTCCTGGTTGAAAAAACATCAGCTAAAACGTTAAACAATTGAATACTAGATGATTTGGTTCCTTTTCAGGTTGGAAAAGGAGAGTTGTTACCTAGCACACACTCTGGCTGTTGAACTGTGTTTAATTCACTTGCAAGAAGTGATGGAGATAAGAAAAACACCAGGTTGGAAAGCAGTATACAGACCTCCAAACAAAGAGGACAAAGTAACTCAAGCATCATCATAAACCTACACTCTGGCAGCCTGGGATGGTGGGGTCAGAGGTACCAGAACAAAGGTGTCTAGGTACAAGCTCCAGCAAGATCTGCCTCAGACTTGTGCCAGAACAAGCAAGCTAGATTTACAGGATGACAGGAGAGAATCTCAGACATTTACATCTTCCCTACTCTTATCTAACCAGCTTCTTCGAGATAGTTCAGCAATTGTTACCCCTGGTTCTGTAAGCACCTCATAGCATTTGCAACCACGTTAACCTACTGCCTAAAGGTTCTCAGTATGATCTTCTGAATCATAACACAGCAGCCATTTTATCTGGTGACTTGATCTCACTGGAGGGCTTGACTGCCTCCAACATCAAGTGTATGTAGAAATCAACTTCATTAAGACAGAAATCTTATTTGTAGCCTCAGTCTCCCTGACAGTGAGAAAGCATTGACAACTAATCTGCCTGCAGTTGAGTACTCTCTAACCTTACATGTATTGTGGAAACATGTTGGTAGTTGTAGTCTTAAGGAATGAGAGGTAGTGGGAAGGAATAAAGAACCCATTCCTCCTTTCATTTCTTCTACCATTATGTGACACGGGACATGAATTGATGCCCACAACCTCATGGAGCTCACGCATAGCAAAGAGCACAGTGCAGCCTCAGTGCCTTATCTTCAAAGACACCTCAAGTACTGTGTGAAACATGGGTCATCAGCCACTGACACACCTGTCAAGGACAGCAGGAATAGCTGAAAATGCATTTCCCTCCAAAACATTACACACATAAAACCACACGACAGTCTGGTTTGCAGTTTCTGGTTTGCAGTGAGATAGTCCAGTTGAATTGCCATCCCTAAAAAAATAAGTGAAACTTGGCATCTGGGTGGTGGTGGTCTAGGCTATAAAATTACAGTTTCATCTTGAGAACTACATAGGGAATGCCACTGTAAACATTACAAAAAAGGAATCTCATGCTGTTGAGGCTTTTGTTCCTAACAGCTTAAGCTTTATCTCATACATTACAGCCAAGTACCAGGTACCTACACAAGAGACCTTTGAATCATATTCTACAGCGCTGTATTTCCTTTCAACACAATCGTCCTCCACACTTCTGTTCCCCAAAACCTCTCCTTACTGGCATGGAGTAAAGTTGGTTGTGAGCATCTTATCAGCACTTGTTTGTAGCTCTCCAGGTAGTTGGGAGGCTTCATAAAGCAATAGATAGATGTTCTTCACATGGAAGTTAACGGCCATTTTCTGATCTCCACAACAGTGCCTTAGAAAAGCCTGAACAGCTTAAGCACTCTGTATTGCTTCCCACATAAAGGTGCTGCTTTGTGTTTTGCTAAAACTTCTCAAGCATCTAAAAAAAGGTAAGTATGATGTCTTCTGCCCAAATGTTTCTAAATTCTGATCACAACTCTAAAAAGGCAGCACAAATATATTCTTGTCAATCACACAGCTGGGGGCACATAAGACATCAAGATTAGAATAAAATTTAGGCTTTCGTACTAGCAGTTCCTCTTCAACAAGGTATTTGTTTAAATGTAGTAGGCTGCCTAAGTTGGCAGAGCTTGAGTGCTCTGTATCAGAAGTTGATTAATTAATGATTTATATTTTGGTTCATATAATTTTGCTTATTAATAGTTAATCTGCAGTTCTGAAAAAAATTAAAATCCTTATGGCTGTTCTTAAAGTACCAAATGATGCAACATAGTTCAGAACATACCTCATTTTCCAGCTTCCTCTAAGTAACTGTTTAAACCTAGTTTAATGAAGCATTCAAGTTTTGGTTCAATGTTTTCAGTTCAAGCTACACAAATGCCTAGAAAATACAAACACTCAAAAAATTATGTTTAACCTTCCACAAGAAATAAAGACCAGTGCTTCCCAATGTTTCTAAACTCATGTTTTATGCAAACTGATGAAACACAAGGAAAACAGATTTCTATTGATTCCGGTATAGCAAGTCTACAATGTAATACACAAACTCACAAAAGATGATTTTGTTGTTAATTACTAGTCCCCAGAGGTGTTTTCTTAAGACTCCTCTCAATTTTTATTTCTATCCTACACCAAGACAGCCATCTATCTAATACTAGCAGTGTTAGGAGAAGCAAGGTCATATTTCATTTTTACCACAGCCTCTAAATAAACCTTTTTAGACAATTAACTAAGAATTTTTTCTGAAGCCACTGATCAGTTTGACTTCTGATGCAAGTCTACCAAAATAATGAGTTTAAAATAAGGCAAAAAAAAATAAATATTGAAGTGTAGCCAATGCCACTGTGCAAACTATTTAATTCACAGTAAATAATCTTTGAACCCTATTCAGTGAGAATGCTAAGAATAACTGAAATATTAGTATGAGTTTAAGAGCTGGAAGCAATTGAAGGAAAAAAAAGTGAATCCACTTAGTTGGCATTTGAAATCTCAATTCCCAACTAAATCACCATGATACTGTGGTATTTTCTGAAGAGACACGCAGGGGGAAAAGCATTCAATTTTTCTAAGCAAAAGAGGAGTCCTAACCTAATTTTTTATAATATAACAACATATTACATTTAATATAAAATATATTTAAAAATATAAATAAATACTTAAATATTAATAAATAGATGAATGAAATAATGATATATTGTATATCATTCACAGTTTTGGTTTGTTGAATGCCTGATGAATGATTTACATTGGGGGGGTGCTATCAGACATTGATGTAGAGTGTTGCTGGTTTGGTTGTTACTCATTTTTGGTCTTGCCAAAGTATTTGCAACTGAATAGTGAGGCTGTCTGCAAGAGATATGCAGCTGAAAGACCCAACATCAGGTCACACATTAATGGTGCAACTTGTACCTCTATTTTGTGACAACAAACTTAGAGCAACTGAATTTTTTCAGGTTACACCTCTACACTATAGTGTCTTAAGCTAGTGTTATGCTACTGAGTTTTGATAGAGGAAAAGAAAATCATGCCCTTTGAGTATTATGATAGAATATTAAGATTCCTAATATTATAAAATCTTGAAGTAATTCCTTATGGTTTCACACATTTTTAAATTATGCACATCGAGATTTTGTGAATTCAGAATCACAGATTATTTTTTTTTCCCCTAGAGAAAGTACTTGAAGATTGAAATGACAGCTTTCCAAATGTATTATTGATAAGGTGAACTCTATGTACCAAGACAGTGACAAGACATTTAAAGAAAACTTTTGTCTAGTAGCAAGCCTTGGAATGACTAATATCTGAAGTATACAAGTCTGGGAAACAACCATACTGTGGCTTTTATCATCTCCAGGTATTTTGTGTTCAGATAGCCATATTAGTTACAGAAAACGAGAGTTTGCAGCCTGATCAAAGCTTTTTATTTTCTCCAGAACAGCATCAAGCCAGTTCTCCTCCCCCCCAAAAAAAAACAACCAGAAAAACAAAAACAAACCCCAAAAAACTACCAGGATCTCCCCTGCAATCTTTGAAGCTTCCCAGTACAATGTGGTAGCTTCACTTAACTCAACTGGAACACAGTTTTAGTCTTGCATTCTGAAACTGCTCTTAGAGTACTTAGAATATTTTTGAGATAAGTTAATAGAAGTAAACATCTTTTCAAAAGCAAAATATTCAATGTTTTCTTGCCAGACATCATTTGTTGACAGTGTTCTAATCAGTACCACAACTAACCAGGGTAGGTACAAATTACATTTTACTTCTGTCTTTTGTGATCATATTTCAGATGGCAACATAAACTAACAAATGGAGGAGACTACATACGGCACTCAGGGTTTTAGGTTTCCATCTCTGTTGTGAATCAAAGGCTGTCATTTTATTAGTTTATAATGCAGATTTTTGCCCCCCACGCCCCCCACACCCCCCAAAGAGAACTGTGGCAGAATGTTTGCTGTTAGGTTTATAAAATTTATGTTCTGTAAAATATATTTTTTTAAAAAAGTGTTAGTACCTGGGAAGCAGAAGACTGCAGCCTGTAAATCCTGGATACAAATTTAACCTCTAATATGTGGACATGATAAACATGTAGACACCTAGTTCATAAAAGTTTTGAGCCCTTATCAAAGGTTTCCAGTATTCCTTGATAATGCAGACCTACAATTAGATTATTCTTCTTATTACACTAAATTAGAAACTTTAGTTTTTGAAAAGCAATAGTCATGTTTGCAGTGTCATGCAGTACAGGTTTCCTTGTGTCCTCAGCTTAGAATATTAACCCACTACAACTTTCAATATTTACATTAAGTTTCACAGAAACAAACATGTAAAGTTTGATTTCCTAATCATGATCAAGATACCCAGTTTCTAAGGGAACATATTTGCTTATTGTCAGAACAATTTCCTCTTCCTTCACTTCTTCATTTAAGTTGAACACACACTCTACTCATCCTCATATCACCAATGGGCTTGCCATGGAACAAGTGCACTTCAGTGCTGAAGGGCTAAAATATAGGTGTGCCCTCATTATACACTGAAACTACCTGAACCAAGCATTAATTTAAGCTTGAGCCTCATCTGGATCACTGTTTTCTTGACTCACAGCTTGGAGAGGACAGCTGTAACTGTAAGCCCAGGAGGAGCACTATGATTCTTACTGCATGTCATTCCCATCATACACCCCAACAGTCACTTTCTCCCCAACAATCAATAATCTGACATTCAGCCCACTCTCACAGTATATTGTTACTGACACACTCATCTTGACCAATCTATTCTGGTCTAGAAAAGCATGTCTTCTATCCATTGTCTTTAAGGGCTTCACTGTAGCTGTCATTTGTCTCAGCCAATCCACATGAGGAATCATAATGTTCCTCAACAGCCACCTTGGACTAGTGATGGATGTTACAAACCCATTTCAGTTACAGATAACAGCATTTCCATTTCCTTAATAAAAAGTAACAAGGTTTAGATAACAACCTAATTATTTGCTCTTTAAGTGATGTCAGCAGTAGTTTTAAAAAAGTTAGCTACTACTTCTATTATTCTACATGTTTGAAAGATTTCCATATCAATTTCAAATGCGATCTTGAAAAATTAACCATATAATTAGGTTTGAAAGGTTCTCTTTTCAGCTTATAACATGTACTGAATTATTTTTCCACTCTTTTCTTTAAGAATTAACTGAAAAAGATTTAAATCTCTCTAATACCATGTTTGCTTATTCATAAGTATTAGAACTGCCAGTGCTGGTTCAGAGATAAAAAAGCATCTGCAGTTCCTCAAAAATGCATGTTGTAAGCAAGATATCTTACTAAGCATATTCACCCAGTACTCCTAACCAATAATGCAGAAATAATAATAATAATAATCCAGAAACCCTTTATTGGAAGTCAAGGGAGACCTGTCACACCAACTTATTTCAGAGCCTTCCACTTCACATAATTTTCATTTCTGTGCCAGGCTTTTGCCTTGAACTCTAAGTTTGAATTTTCAAAATAAAGCCAAGGTAGGTAGAGCTGTTGTAGCTCAAATCCGTATAGAACAACATATTTTTTAGCTCTAATTTTTCTAGTGTCCAACTCAAAAATATATACAGCATTTTTCAACCCTCCACCCTTCAGTCTACAGTGACTAATCATATATCTCAGGGAAAACACTCTGTATGTTCAACATCAGAAAGTATATTGCAAACAGAATAGCAGCTCCTTCCTACTTATGCACTTAAGCAAGTCACACATGGAGTTAAAATCAAGCAGTGAAATTCAAGTTTCAAGACAAGGTACTGTTGCCTTATTTTGTCTTTTATTCATCAACATTGCTTCCCACCAAGATTTGGCAGGTGGCATAAGAGGTGGTAACACCTGTTTAGATCATGCAGATGAAAACCTGTTTTGTCCTTTGGGGATCTTGTACCTCTGTATTGGCACCCCAAAGCTACTTGCACATAAATCATACAACTCATTTCAAAGAACAGGTGTGACCCTGTAGCCTTCTCTCTTCAGGAACCATAGTGGACACTACAAGCATAGGAGCTTGACAAAGCTTTAAGGTTTACTTGGAGGTTCCTTGAAGTATTAAAATATGGCCTTTGAATAACTGAACAGATGCATGCCTACTTTCTACTTTTGCAAGGCATACTGAGCTTCATCTTTGACTGTACTTGCGAAATCCAGGAGACATTAATGGAAAAACCCTACTTCCTATAAGCCACAAACAAAAGTTCTGCAGAATGTTTAGGTCCTTTCTATTATTTTGGTAATATCTTCTTTAAAGCACCACAACTAACTTCCTGGAGAGTCTTCTCTACCTTATAAGAAGAATATGAAGTCCTCAAATCTGTTTGCAGCACTTGTTACCAAGGAGACCAGGTTTTCAAACGTAATGCTAACAATGCAAATATAAAGAACTATTTGTGCCAGTGTAATACCGAGGTTACAGTCTCAAAAAGTCTAGATGGGCCCCCTGGAGATTTGGTAGAAGAGCACTTTTACAATATACTTCAGCAGATTAGGTCTGGAAAAGGACATACAGAAGTGTCTGAAATGCATGGAAGTCCCATGCTATTTGATGGTCCAAAAAACAATCAGTCTTCCTTTCCAGAATGCTCTCAAGCCAAACCATACATGCCTTTCTAACAAGATTCTTAATGTCCTTGCTGTGTCTGAAATATCTGTATCTTCTGGCATAAACAAGTATACCTATACTAGACTTTTTTTTTTTTTTTCAGGAAAACAATTCTTTACTAGTGTTCTCTCACTGCTTGATCTTAATTTGGGCAAATTAAAGCTTAAGTATTACTGCAGAGAACAGGCAATTTTAGATTTTAGTATTTATAATACTGTTTAATAACTAGGTCATCTATACTATTCATACTTACTATAAAAGATGTAAAAAATATTTAATCACATACAAATGTTTTTTATTCCCACGAAGTCTGAGGTGCTGTGTCCTTTTCCTACAGCTTGTAAAAGGAAGGGGCATCTGCTTCCAGTACTGGAATAATTATATATGCGAGTTGCCAAACAACTCTCAATGCCCCTTTCTAGTGAACTCTAGATGTGAATAATCTGTTTCCATCCTGAGGAGAAATAAAAACCCCAACAAACTGGGATGAACATCTACCACACAATGGTAGCATGCATTCACAACTCTGAATATGCAGATATAACACAAAATATGTTGACTTGTTTTCTTTAAAGCTTCAATATTCATAAGTGAAAGAAATGTCTCTTGGGACTGAGGCATTGTGTATAAATAGTGGCTGCAATCCCACCATGTGTCTTGCATTTCTTCCATAGTAGTAAGGGTGCATTTTAAGAAATAACTTAACAGCTGTTGCAGTCTCCCTATCTGGTTTCAAGATACTTTGCTCCATTTCTGTCATTAAAGCACCTATTTATCTATTGTAAGAAACTTCCTGAACACACAGCATGCACAAGCTACCACAGACTTCATCACATGCATATGCTGTCACTTAAAAATGTGTATGCTAGTAGTTCATTGTAACTTCTTCCACTACAGCTTGCATCCATTGTAATGACAGCCATGGGTTGATATCCACATAAAGCACACATATTTGTATCCTATCTGCTTGGTCTGCATGAAGAGATGCAGCTGTTAGCTACATTGAAGACATCTGACCACAAAATGTAGAATAGATTCTTTCCAAATGAATTGTTTGATAGAAAGAAAAGGTCTTTCATTCAGAAAGACTTTTTGAAATGGATACTCATTAAAACAAAATGCTTCAGACTGTCACTGAAATTTTTCAGATTGAAGTCAGAACTTTGCCACCTTGATTAGAACCCCCAAAATGCTGTCTGTGAAGGCTTTCAGAGAGATTATTTTTATCAAAAAGCCACCCATATCTCAAGGCAGAGGTTCACAATTTTAAGTTATGCTTAGTGCTGATAATCGCTTCTAGAAAGAGTGGTAGGAAAGCAGAAAACAACTTCGAAATCAGCCCTGCTTTGAGGAGGGCTTTGGACTAGAAGATCTCCAGAGATTCCCATTACCATCTCATTTTGCCTTTCTAACTTCATGTATATTTGTTTACTACTTCAGGTATCAACTATTGATATTATTCTGGAAGAATCTTTCTCCAGTCATAGTTTTATGCCAAAATGTAAACATCCCTTTATTTCTCCAGTAAGCTTGTTTGTTCTTTGGGAGGCTGCAGAGAGGTTCTTTAAGGTACCCTCTTTAGTAAATGAAGACTTGTGCTCTTCCTGTCACTCTTCCACTGTGCAGCCCAGATGACATCAAGAATGGAAGTAGCCTAATCTGCAGAACACAGCCAAAATATCTGTCAGTGTTTTCTCTTAGTTCCCTATAGGAAGGCCTCCTATTGACCAGCTGTAACTATCCTGACTGTAGAACAGATCCCCTGAATGCATGAACATGTCCTTTACATCTCTTTGAACACATGGCTATGACTTGACACCACAATTTCCTGAAATGCTTCACTAGCCTGATGATAATGGAAAGCATCAGTATGACAAGGAAAGGGGACAGGAAAGAAGAGAGTAGAAACTTTAGCTCAGCTTAAATTGATAGCATAGACAACAAAAGCAGATTCAAAATAATCAGGTTGTTTTAAGACCACACACCTGCATCTCCTGAAAGAAAACATACACTTCAGAAACACCATCTTACTCTTAGGAGGCCACTCATCATAAAGACCATGTAGCAAAGCCAACAATCACTTATCTGGCTGGAGTATGGGATATATTTCAGAGCTATTTTCACTGAAAACCAAGGAAAACCCTGCTTGTCTTACTAAACTGTCCTAGAACAGGTGACAAGATTCAGACATATTTAATATTCCTGCAGGTATCAACCTACAGACCTGAGATATACAGAAATAATGGGAAGAGTGAGAAGGAACAAAAGGAAAATTTATCCCTTGGCCACAGTTGCTGAATAGCAGAAAAAAAAGTGAGGCAGCAGAAAGCTGATAGGACATGATATCAGACTAAGCACTGCATGGGCAATGCGAACATCTATGGTCAGGATAAAACAGCATGACTCCTGGGAAGAGGGCTTCCCTCCTTCCTGTCCCAGTCACTCATCCTCATCCCTCCACTGCTTCTTCCCTTGCATTAGTGCAGCCAACTCTGGGGCAGTGAAATAAATCATGCCAGGGAATCAATCCGTGTTAAACTGAAGAGCTCCTCATAAGTATGTAGATGAACATGTAAGATTGACCCTGATTATTTCTCTATCTACCACACAGGTGATCGCCCTGATAGAAGAGAGAAGACAGCAACAGGCTGAATACTAGTGTCTGGCTGGAGAGAAGGGAGTGAGTCTGTTCTTGCCCATTTAAATTGCAGTTGCATTATTCTCCCACTTACAAGAAAAATAGGATTAAAATTACTGACTATGATTAAGGACACATGAGTTTCTAAATCCCTAGATACCTACTGAATTTGAGACAAATAATTACGAGCCAGTGGGTTTGGTAAATACCAGAAACCAAGAATAAAAGGGAAAGCATTTGAAGCCTAGTGATACTGCTTCATTTCATTGTTCATTGAATTCAGCTGTTCACATCAAGGGAAACCCTGTATATCTTAATGGCAAGAGGACACACCACAGCATTTGCCACATATTTAGAAATTTTTCTTGTGCTTTGTAGCCTAGATCTTAGTTACCTGCAAAGCAACAAACTCCTCCTCATCCCCCATCCTCTCCTGTTCATTTCTTCATTCTTCTGAGACCCCAAGTACTACATCCTGTTCTGGGGTCCACAGTACACGACAGACAGAGAAGGGCCACAAAAATGATAGAGGGCTTCCTTCTATGAAGGGTCACAGAAAGTTGAAGTTGTTCAGCCTGGAGACAATGCAGCTCCAGACAGACCTTATTACAGCCTCTCAACATGTAAAGAGAAATTAGATATGGAGAGACTTTTTACTGGTGACAGGACAAGGGACTACGTTTTTCAACAGAACAAGCATAGGTTTACTTTCCACATAAGGAAGAATTTGTTTGATGAGAGTGATGAGTCACTGGAAGAAGACTTAGAGAAGTTGTGAACATTCAATTACTGCAACTGTTCAATGTCAGGTTGGACAGGGCTTTGAGCAGCCTCATCTAGTGAAAGATGCCCCTGCCCATGGCAGGAAGGTGGACTAGAATATCTCAAAAGGCCCCTTCCAGCCCAAATCATTCTATGATTCTAACACACTTCCTGATTTAAAAAGTAAAGTTTTAATTACTTTGTCGAGTAGATAAACACATATAATTTAATTTGCTTGTATGCCAGGTGTTTTGGTGACTGTCACCAGAAAAGTGTGTTATCTACAAGTACTTCACTTGATCAAACCATTCTCATGATACCATAAAAGACTTCAGAGATTGGCCCAGAACAGAAATCAAGATCATGCCATTAACTGCGTGATTCTAATTGCCATCCTAATTCTGTGGGCTATGTTTCTTCAAAGTAATCAGAAGGTGTTTAACTTAATGAGACTTAGTTTCAAAGGAAAATTTGGAGTGATTTAACCACAAGCTATCCAAGCTCTTAAGTCCTCCAAAGAACTTGCATGACCACCAACTATTTGGTCTCGACAGTTAATTTCCTTTCTTACCATGAAACTGCACAGACAGTAACCAAGACCAAAAAGTGGACATTAATGAATGCACATTAATCACATCCTGTCCCACAGCTCGACTAGAATAGCTATGTACAAACTATCGTGCTCCTAAATTGTCCATCATGAAAACAAGATTTATGGAATATAGAAGCAGACAAGTTATTATTAGAAACCCACTTTCAAAGATTTGGCTTATCATAGACACCACTGGTTTATTTTAATCTTACAATTTTGGCAAACGCTACCTAATCTCACCAGCTAGGAAAACCACACAAAACCCTTAAGTAAAGCACTTCCCACACCACCACTACTCTTTTCACTTCTCACATTGCCTTCAGTTGCAAGTTTTATTTAAACAAAATATAATAATCTTTTAATTATAATAAATTATGAAATAATAGCCTATGCATTTACGAGACAAATGCTAGTAATACATAGTTTTATCACACTGTAATAAGAAGCCAGTAAATTACAGGAGCTTTCAGCCAAGTCAAATGATCTAACTGTGTCTGAATAGTCAAGGACCTATGTTAAGAACAAAAGAAGAATGGTATCTGAATATTAGACATAAGTTGGCAAGTTGCTGCTTTCTCTCACATAGCAACAAAAAATGACAGTGTTACAAGGCAAATACCAGGCTGTACATTATTAGCTCACAAGAATTATTCCAGTCAGGCCCCTAGTGCATGGGATTATTCTGCATTTTGGAAGACAAGTAGGAATATAACATGTCGGGAACCCAAGTCACTGTAATCATCTAAAGCAAAATACTGTTGACAATAGTCACTACGTTTCATATTCTTATCCAGTGGAAACCCTTTTCAAACGCAGTAGTTTCAGTTTGCTCACCGAATAAACACTGGTAGTGGACCATAGCAGAGGGGCTTTTTATGCCCTACATCAGTTGTATTGGCTACCAAGCACATGAAAGATTCAAAATATCAGGTTTTTATGAGCCAGTATCCTGTCAGATTTATTGCCATATATCAAGTTTGACGTTTCATAAAAGCAAAAAAGTTACTGGTTCCAAACACCTTAAGGAATACCTACAACAGATGCTTCTAAGATCTTGATCTAACATCAGAGCTCCTGATATAATTTAGTTTTCCCACAATTTATAGTAGACCTAATTAGGTACATATTTTACTGCCACAAAGGCACGCCAGGGAAAGCAGTACTTCAACTGTCAGATTAAGAAAGATTCTGTATTGTCTAAAGCTAAAAGTATCCAAAAGCAAAGCAGGTTTGACTTCACTGTCTGCATTTCCAATGCAGGACTGTTCTGTATAGGTTACACCAAATGAGTCTGCTATGATGACTCATTCAAATTAGAGCAACCTGAGCACTGCTCTGCTTCATACTTATTAATCAAGCTCAGATTGGCAAGAATTTAGTACTTGAAGAGTTTCCATGTTGCTATCAGACAGTTGGGATAAAAAAATAGAAGTATATTTTATATTTCAAGCACTGTTTAGTCAACTAAATCAAGTAAATGATTTACAGCTCACATGTTCACTGTGGGCTCATAGTAACTTCTGTACTGATTCAAGTCAAGCATCTCTCCAACAGCAACCATACAGAATTTTTAAAATAAATACTTTCAGTAGAACATGTGTACATAGAATGATCTCTGCTTTGCCCACCTTACCTTGGAAGCAAATAGTTACGTAGTAGTAACCTGAGTAAAGATACATATACAGATGCTGCTGGCTTGGTTATAAACTCCATGAAGGTACGCAGTGCCACTCTAAATTAATTTTTATGTTTGACTTATACCTTTTGAAGGTCTTCTCTTATTTGGAAAGACAGAGCCAATGAAGGCTCAAACCACACACAATATTCAGGACCAGAGTACATAATAGGATGCACAGGAAACTAAACAGGAAACAGCTTTATTAACTTTCCTTTTGATTCTAATATTCCTTTTCTTGTGGTTTTGATACAGTATCAATATTTTTAAGGAATCTGCAATAACACCCAAGACTTTTTCCAAGTAGAAAGGCATCCATTTCTTCACATGTAATTCCAGCTACTTCCTTCAGTCCATCCCCTTTTCCTTCTAACAACCCACTTGGCTGACCTTAAACCCTGCCATCACCTTCAATCTACCATGAAAAGACAGTCAGCAACATGAGTTCTCTCAGAGAACACCAGCAGCTTTCTAAGGATCAACCTCCTTCACAACTTCTCCCCATTTTATATGCCCATGCCTGCCAATTCTATTATTTCATTTCTACTGCTAAGTCTCACATGTGTGCTCAGACTCAGTGTTGTAGTTGTCTTGATTTTATAATCTGAAATACTTATAGAAAGTTGTGTTTCTGCAACCTCCTACTTTTCTAAAATAAAAACAACTTATGCATTAGATTACATATGACACAGATTTTGTATCTTCATACTAGATTTCCCTCTCAACTTGTTCACTTACTAATACCAGTCAACTGATATAACCATTCCAGATTAGAAATTAAATAAATAAAGACATTGTATCAAAATAAGTTAACTATATAATTCAAGAACTCAGAAAATAATCAAGAGACCCATTAAAGGCAAAGAGTGTAACAGCAACTGGCATAACCTTGCATTCCAGCACAGCACTACAATTAACTCATTATAGCACCAGCCTGTTCATTACAGACATCTGCAGTTTCTTCCCCTGCACTGGAAACAGGATGCATTTACAGCTCTATTCAGTTGCTAGGAAGGTAAGCAACAGGCTATGCTGAACGGAAGAAAATTATACCCGTTAACTAAAATCTAGCAACAGCACACACTAATCCTATTATCAACATCTTGACAAAAATCAAATGAACAAGTGTACAATTATTTTAATTGTTTCCTTTTTCACATAAGAAATGTCAAAAACTATTAGACCAATTCTATTTACAAAACATTTACTGAATTCATAAGATTTTGTATTCACATAAAACATGAGAGGATACAACGACCACAGTCTTAGCCCTTGATAGGAGGCCTGATACAGCCCTTCAGCTAGAATAGCTTTCTCCTTATTGAAATAATTCTGAGAGACAGCAGCTAGTTCATTTCAAACATCTTGCCTAGGATGGGATTTTAGAAGGCCATACTATTTACCTGGTTATCATGGAGGCATTCAAACTGTTTCTCCCACTGCTCCTCACTGATTCACCCCAATCTTGGACAGGTCTTTCTGGAGGAGCTACCCCATTCACCCCAGCCTAGCCAGCAACAGCACCATGTACGTCTGACAATGGCTACAGTGGTCTCTTGCTTTATTTCTACAACCTAACATAGGTATAAGCAGTGCTGTGCAGGACAAATACAGAAGTCTAATAGCTTTAGTAGCTCACCTGGAAGGACAGAAGGCTTCAAAGTACACCTGAAACAGCAAAACGGTTTATTGCAGACTTCAGTGCCTCTAGTACAAAAGACTAAATTCATTCTACCCACGTTACATGTTATCTGTCCTTTTCAACAGAGCACTGCATGGTGTGAACATGCAAACTGGGAAGTGTCCAAGCATCCTTAGCAATGCGTTCAACTCATTTGATAGTAATATATTTTGGACACCAAGTAAGTGCTTAGGGGCATGGATAATTAAAACGAAAAAAATATTTTAATGGATGACAACTAAAGAAAAACTTGCACTATTAAGTATTTTACATGAAGAAAAGAAGGCTGCATTACAAAAAACCAAACACCTAATATTGTCGCCTTGGTATTTGTCATCCAAATTTGACTTGCTGTCTTTTATACTAAACTAATTTGGGACCTATTGAATTGTGTATAAGAAACTCTGTAGGAAACAGACCTACGGAAAGGACCACCACCATTTACGTTTCTGTTAGTGATTACTTGTAAGGTACCTATGCAAGATGTTTATGTCATTATGTCAATTTTAATTTATTAATTTTTTTTCCTAAGATCTCACTGCAAATTTTGAATTAAGATGCCAGAGGAAGAGCAGAATGTTTTCAAATACTGAATGCACAAGAAAACCAGGCTTATTTTTTCTTTTCTCTTGTGATATTATGAACTGCTATAAGATCTGTTTCACATATTAACTAGACAAAAGGAAGTACTTTCACAAACTGGGAATGATTATCAATGCCACTGAAGTAAAAAAATTCCCATCAGAAAAAGTTTGCATTATTCAAGCATCCTGTCCAGCTCATCTAACTGTACACTAAAGCTGTAGAAGCATCCAATCTTCACTGAGCAACTTCTCCCACTACAGCCAGTGAATGTGCCAGGCCCTTAAAACCTCCCACCTCAACACAAACATGAAGTTGGTCTGTAAGTCCTGACAGTGCCTTCAAAAAAAGAAACTGTTTTAGCTCTGAAAATTTACTGTTATTGACTAAAAAAAAATAAAAACCCCACATATTGTATACCGCACACTGCTAATGCATAACTGATTCTCTGGGATGGCATCACAGACAACTCAAGCTGCTTCAGCCCTCAGTATTCTGTTCTCCCACCTGCTACCAAATCCATTAACCAAATGTGTTGACAACCTCACATACCATGCTGAGTGTAACTGCCCAATAGAAGGAAAAGGTCTAATATTCCTATAGCAACCCTCACGTCTGTCTAACTTAACCCAAAAAACTTACACTTTTGCTACTTAATTATCCTTACTCTATCACTTGGCACTAGGTGGTTACAAACAGAAAAGCTTTTGAGGTAAATATTTCTTATTTGAGATTGCTATAGAGGCTCAAAAAGCCAAGATAAAAAATTAAGACCCAAGAAGCAAAGTAGTACAGAGAAAGATTTACCTGGAGCCAAGATAAACTCTGCTTCAATTTCTAATAGAAATTTATGCTAGCCTGTTCCTTACACAGCAGACCCTAGTGTATGTCTTACCACTCAAGTCACATTATACCCTAGCCGAAAAACTAAAGCTACAATCTTATTTTTCAGTGAACATGCACTTTCAAAGACTATCATTATACCTGTTGCCTTGGTATAATGGAACAAATGAAGATTTCGAAAATACAGTTATCTCCAAATATTTATAGAGCGCGTTTAAGTAAATCAGACATGTCATTTTGTAGGTACTTTTAGCAACCTGCAATTATTAACAATTGTGCAGCCTGTAGCACATCAATAATTTTTTTGTTTGCACTCGCTACTGGTGATTTTTAAAGTTAAAATACCTAATAATACTAGTTTTACAGCCATTTTAGAAGTATTGTTTTAGTAGACAGGAGTTGAGTAGTGCACATAAATCTAAAGGAAAAATAGCAAAGGAAAAAATTCAGTAAGGAGTAAGAAAAGAAAGAAACTTCTTTGAATGAGTTATTGAAAAACAGAAATCATGTTAGGATTGGCTGAACCCAAACGACATTGCTTACCCACTAGTTCACAGTCTAAATAGACACATATGGATCTAAATAGAGCTGAAGATATAATGTGTTCTACTTCTGAGAACAGCCACTCAGCAGTAACCTACAAAACTAGGAAATAGATGCATCAGACTGTAATCAGGAAACATTTTAAACTTAAAGTACATTAGAAACACAGAATGGTTATATAATGTTCCCCAGGACAATTTTTCCCCATGGTTACTTGAGGTAGACACACATGATTTCACATTCCATGTACTAATCCTAGATAGTCATTTCTTCATTTGCATAGATGTAAGTATGAATTTCCACAGAAGAAAATCTATTCATTAAAAAATAAAATTCCTAAAAAAAAAGCTTAAGATTCATGAGAATAGTCATCAAAAGAGTGTAGATGAGCTAGCAAATTTTTTTTTGTTAAGTCACCTACAAGTAAAGTATTCCTTAAATAGCATATACTTTTCTGTAGCTTCAAAGCAGGTCTTTTAAGTTCTTGAGCATATCTACAATATTCAGGGTAGAACAGAATTTTCTGCCGTCTCATGCAATTCCATGTCTACTTAAAGCTTATGAAATGTAAATGTTGATGCATATTCTTTTGGTCCTTTATGTGGAACATTCATATGACTTCAACTAATTTGTATAGCTACTCTAGATACTTCAGCTTATTTGATTTTAATACAGAATTAAAAGTGTACTGTTTTTTTCTGTTCCTAACATGTCCTCCTTGCATTTCTTCCTGTAGCAGAGAAATACCTACACATGCTTTACAAGTTATTTTGTGTCATATGTGAAGATTTGACAGGCTTAAATAAAAAGAAATATTTCTAAGCCTGAGACACAAATCAACATGTAGTGCACCTGCCTTAAACTAGTCTCTCCAGATAAAGGTCTGTTTAACATGTCAAGAAAGAATTATACAACTCCAAAGGTAAGCAATAACTTCAGATGTAAAAAATTGTTTTTGTCAAAGAGCAAGGAAGGGAGGGAGACTTAGTCTTTACCATGCTCATCTTCCCAAACTGTTCTTCATATTGTAGCTCTCCTGAGTCATCTACACTTCTGTAAATAAAATTGTGAGTTCTTTTCATACAGTAGAAGGTTGATGAGGCACCCTGTGCTGTAAGTGACTTCTGTGATGGCTTTAAATAGCTCTTCATGGTGACCACTCAACATTTTTTAATTCACAACGCAAGTAAGAGAAAGCTCAGTTCAAATCTTTGCAGATCAACACTGTTACACAACACATGATTAAGCCGCATATTTAGACTGACGACGACTTATGTTCACAACAGCTCCTTGCAGATCTCAACGCAACTGAATTTCTGTTGGTGTCTTAAGGAAAAACAAACAAAAAAACACAAACCCAAAACAAATAAAAAAATCACATACCTGAATAGACACTACAGATCTGATGTCATGCTTAAGGCTTTGTGCGCTAAAATATATTGTCCTCCCAAACTTTCTCTTTTTATAGTTGTCACTCAACTTCAGATCAAAATTTAAGAAAAATAGAAGCAAATAAAAGATGGTCTCTCTCAGAAAGTATAATAAAGTACCTCATAAGGTTTCTAGTAGGGAAATCAGAAAACAGACTCCTCCAGTTGGTTCCCTCAAAGGAAACCAGAATTGGTCTGAAAGCTCCCTGAAGCCCTTCATTCACTACTCTGCTTAAAAAACTGAAAGCTTTCTTGGAAGGGCCATAGGACAACACACAAAAAAACCCCAAAAGTACTCAGTCCTCTACAGTGAGCTTCCAGTAAGTTATCACAGCACTTTGGTGAACACATGGAATTTTTTTTTAAGGAAACTAAATAATATATGTCTTAAACCCAACTGTCCTGCACTTCCAAAGTCTTTGCACAAGTAAATAAAATTTTGAAATATATGGACAAGATCTAAATTATTTCCCTTTTAGGATTTAAGAATATAAGGTGCATATGAAACTATTATTATACAGACTAAATACTATTTTACTCGGGTTACTGGTGAGCATTTTTGCAGCATCTTGGCATTATGCACATGCTTGCCTCAATGACAGCACCAAACGTGGAGTATAGCCAAAGTCACAAAAGCCTCTGGATGAAGCACAAAACCAGACCATAAAACATATCTCTACACAGCTGTGCAACGACTAGCCACAGCACACCACTACTGATACCTTCCAGCAAGTGTCCTTTCTCTGACACACCCTCCTTGTGTGTGATAGCAAATACAACCATGTACTTTGCCAGGTAAATTAAGCAACACCAGAAGCAGAGGCAAATAACACCACAGACACCTCTCTGGTGTGCTTGCATGTAGCCAGCCCCAGTGCTGCCCCACAGCAAAGCACCACCTACCCCTCCCCTCTACTCATTTTTCATTGATCTTGAGCTCTGACCTTATGTTTGCTTTGAGTTACTTCTTCAATTGCTATTGTCAAAAGGACATGCTAAATGCAGTCAACCTCAGAATTCTGAGGGGTCAGAGCAGCTGCTTACCCAAAGGAGATTGTAACCTCCCCAGTAAACCATATTTCATGTAGTTAAATCCTTGAAGTCACCTAAAATGCTTTTAGATTAAACAGGAATATTGACTACATACATTTCAAAGTGTATTAAAAACAGAACACACACAGCATATTTGGGAAGAAAGCATAAAAGCTTACTTACATTTTGAGGTATTTGGTGCCAGTCTACCACAGAGGTACAGCAGCAGGTCAGCCCACAAGCACAAATGCACTGGGAGCCCAAGGTGACCACAGAACAAGCAGCACCATCATCTGCAAAACACTATCCCAGTGAGTCTGAGCTAAGTAAGCTGAGCATAACAGATAATAACAGAAACTATCAACACCTCACTGATGACCAGACGTACATAGTCAGGTCTGTAATCAACCCACAAAGACAAAACAACAGTTCAGGAACACAGCAGGTCATAGATACAGGTTCAAAAACGAGCTGCTGCCTGGAGGTGAGCTGAAATAGGGTTCTTGAGCAGGATGGTGCCCTGGAATCCCAGGTGTGGCTTATCAGGGAATTTAAGACCTATTAGTGCACTCAGGGCCATGACACAATTCTTAAAGTATTCACAGACAAAACAATATTAAAGGAATAAGCAAGACATTGGGCTCTAGGGAAAGAGGAACATCCTGCGTTTCAGGTACACCCACTTCCAGCACCTCACCTATTGTAATATAGTACAAGGACCAAAAGATACACCTCTTTTCCTTCTATGGCTCCAGTTTTACACACAAGTGAATCACCATTGTTTCCATCTGTATTAATCTTGGCTTTTCTTCTCTCTTTCCCTCTTAGTTTACTGAGAAAAAAATCTTATAAAAGCCAGTGGAAATAAAAAAAAAAGATGCTATGTTTTAATATATTAACCTAAGATCTATCTTCACATTACAGCTTAGCAATGATTATTCATTCACCTAAGTCACCTGGGACTGCCCAAACCAATCAGTCTAGAAAGCTTTTCTCAGCAAAGCTACATTCCCAAGCCATAAACCAAGGTATTTGGGTGCACCTGGCACTTTTCTAGGTATGCAAAAGGGATCAACAAACTCCAGGAACTTTCCTGTTAAGGTTTTCACATTTGTCCCACAAGCCTTGGATATGCCTTGTAAGTGTAGGGATGGGGTGCCCTGTCTTGTTTTCTGATTCTTTCCCCGGCAGGGCTGGTCCTTGCCATCTGCTAGAGGAGCAAGACCGTCCCCTAACCTGTAAGACCTAGTGAAGGGAAGCAGTGTGGTTAAGCTGGGCTTTTGCTCATCACCCACTGTCTATGTGGGGAGACAGGAGGAGGCAGAGGAGGGCTGGCTACCTCTGCTGTCAGTAAGTTTGTGGCTGTAGCCCCACATTCATGTGTGTGGCTGACCCAGGTGGCATAAGGCACAGCAGCCCCCAAAGCAGGCATGCTACCCCTGTTATTTGAACTTCAGTCCTTGTACTCAAAAACCCCAGTGACCCCAAAATAGGAGAGATGGGGGTGCTTCGGTGTAAGATAGCCAGTAAACCAAAAGTACCAGTAAAGAACAAGGCTTTAAGGACTCTCGCTCGCATTTTGTGGTAGGCTAGCCTTGTACCTGTGGTCTTTAGTGATCTTTCATTTTATTCAATCTTGTAAATGATAAGTGTTTACTAGGAGCTTTATCAGAATACTACACATGGCTTCATGCATACAAAGTGCACCAATACCAAAAGAAGCTCATGAACTGTTTTTGTAACAGCAGCTGCACTGCACAGCAAATTGGTGCTATTCTGCAATTTCACTGCTCTCCATTATATTAAGTGCATAATATGGTAAAACTTCACCCCACAGTTCCAACTGAAAATAGATGCCTTTCACACCTCATCTGTGGACTGCTTTTTGCTTAGTCCCACACTTGTCTCTCTCCCATTCCTTCTGTCTCTTTAAAATGTGTGCAGCTCTCCATGGCTGTGGAGGTAGGGTGACATAACATAGGCTGAATTTTATGCACTTTTTCTGAAAGCTTTCAGTTCACAAGCTATGAATGTTTTTTAAGCAATTAGTCTACCCACTGTGATATGAGCTATCAGATGCTGACAGTAGGACAGTTTGCACAACTAATTATGTATGATAGCAGCTGTAAGTAACAATGTAAGAAGTTTTTTAAGAGCAAGGAAGTTTGAAATGCTTCTCGGTGACTCCTTTTGGTAGCCAGTATCTGTAGTGTGCTGTTTTTTTAATTTATGGTTTCAGAATCTCACTAATACAGTCAAAGAAAGAAATTGTCTCAGTTCCAAGGATACATTTTGTTAGATAGGTCCAGTCTACCTAGTTCTTTATATGCAATGATTAAACAGATTTTCTTAAGGATTAGTTTGAAAATGATTGTTGAAGCCATACCTGATATATTTCTTTCTGCAATGAAATTACTGTTTTTCTTGTCTGAACGTTCCTTGAGATTTTATCTAGTTATTTGCTCTTCAGCCATGTTGTCAAGCAGAGCAGATAATCCAAGTATCATCTACTTCTTAATATCTTAGCAAAATTAAACTGATACAGTGTCTTCAAGCAGAATTACTTGAAAACAAAACAGCTAACTGCTCTAAATTAAGTTGAAATACAAAATGAGTCATCTCTTCAGTGTAGTTTGAGAATGCCATCGAAGGGCAGATGGCTCAGACAATTCTTAACACTCCATAGTCTAAAACTTTCCTCTAATCCCACAATTTATTTAATAAGTAACTTGTCTTATCCTTATAAATTTATACATACATATTATTTGACACATGTTGACTTACAGTAGATTTATAAATTGACATAACTGAGCTCAGCACTCTCCTTCCCTTGCATTACAAGTTGATGCATTTGAATAAAGCACCTTTTTTTTTTTTTTTTTTTTTTTTTTCCTTACAGCCAGTGATCAAACACCACAATGTTAGTATTTCAACATGTCTGTGTGTCGGACAGAATGACCAAGCTACTGAACTTTCTCTGAAGATAATAGAATAACCCAGCCACCCAGACATCATATTGCGGAGCCCTGGCACATAGAGAAATGTGTGACATCTATGTGCAACAGAATGTGCAACAGAAATGTAATCTTATTGACAGATTTGCAATTAATATTGGTTTGCTTGGATGAGGACAGGAGTAAACTACTTAATTCAGTGGAAGTGTAATTTACTACTTGTAAATTAGGGAGGCTGTACCTAGCTTTTCAAGTACAGCAGTTCAATTGGACCTACTGATAGCATTCCATTAGAGAAGCCCAAGACCAATGAACGTAATCTCTTTCACTTACACTAGTCTGTCAGCACTTCAGCAAAGTTCACCCAGGAGCTCACTGTCAGTTGTTAAACATTTGTCTGCTACAGAAATTTATGACACCTGGGTTATAGAAGATTTTATGTTAGGAAGTATTTGTTTGCAATATGTTTATTGTAATCATAGTGTTTGCATAGTTGGCACAGTGTTTACAGCTGATATTCATCAGATGAAAATTTTCCAAAAGAAGGTTAAAGTTTTAAGAGGCTTTAAATTTAACATCTTAGTGAGATGAAAGCATTTATGTGTTGAATAAGTATAACTTACCAGCTATAAGAAAGGCCACAACTGCAGTTTTTCAGGGCAGCCCCCTTAATTGTGCTGCCTTTAAGTGATATTATGTATTAATTTTGATTTATGTGTCTGCGAGGTAGTCATTAAAGCATTTTGCAGCACACCATAAAAAATAAAAATGACATCCATGCACATCTTAAACTCAGTAAGCTATTACAGATGGAAATTACTTGCTACTTACGTTAAAGATCAGCTTGCAGGTACCTTCTCACTGAGAAAGAAAGTTGAAATGTCATCAGTAGCTTAAGTTTGTTTTCCTTCTTCCAAAGCTACTGCCTTTTTCTGAGAAAAGGAAAAGTCACAGGAATCCAAAGCAAGATATTTTCCTTTTCTGTTCTAGACTCTATTTTTTCTTTTTAATTTTTTTTTTTTTTTTGGAGTGGGGAGTGTGTTAGTATCACAAAAGAATAGAAATCCATCTATTTTACAGTTACGTTGATGTTGACTACCTACATTTTCCTGCCTATGCAGTAGACTTT
Organism: Actenoides hombroni; assembly: GCA_024336885.1. NCBI lineage: Eukaryota > Metazoa > Chordata > Aves > Coraciiformes > Alcedinidae > Actenoides > Actenoides hombroni. The sequence goes on from WUAM01000131.1 coordinate 1,191,595, forward strand.
CATGTGCAATTTCATTAAAACTGTGCATTGCTGTGATTGACCAGTCCTGGGAAAAAGGGCCATTAATACTTTCCCAGCCACAATTGAAAGTCAACATCCTTAAAAAAGTAATTGGACACACTAGTTTACCAAAGCTGACCAGAGATATGAGAGGGATCACTTGTCAGCAAACCTGAACTAGCTTCTGGAGTAGACTGAGACTCCCACTTTGGTATATGCTTTGGTTTACTGGCACTGTGGCAACTTGCTATCTCCTCATGACCAGCAGAAATCTCGAAAATGAGCCACTTTTCCCCTTTCATTGTTTTTCATCTAGATTAGTTTGCTCATCCCAGTGAAGGCAGTCAGGGCAGCTTCAGCTGACGCAGCCTTGAGTGAAAAAGGAAAATGTCACAGACGCCGGCACCTTCTACTCATAGTCCATGCCTAAAGCAAGTTAAACTGGCCAAAATATGGTTAAAATAGGAAATGCTCTCGAGTAACTAGCATCATCGTAGCACATCCCAACATGGACGACCAGAGGACTGCTGATAGGTGTGGGTGGTTTGCAGACATCACTGTTAAAAACAATGATGTCTTGCAACAGCAGGGGGGAAGCCTGAAGTAGTGTTGTTCTCAGTGGAGAAGCTGTAATGTCTTCCCACTTCTCCTAAAGCCATTTTCATCTAGGAGTTTGACAGCTTTGGACAAGTCTTTCCACAAGTAAAAAATGAGCTGACTTTGATATTTCCATCACAGACCAGCTGTAACTGATTCAGAGCTCAAAACCTACAAGAAAAGTAACTGAAGAACAAGTGCTTCTGTAGGTTGTCTTAAATGGTGCTCTACAATTATTACAGTCTTCTTCAAAGCAACTGAGCTTTGATTTTAATTTCTCTACATCTAGAGGATCTTCCTATAATACTAATAACTGAGATCTTAAAAATTACTTAGTACAGCTTTTCACTTTCTCATTTAAATGCAGTCTACTGTAAAAACCATTAAGAATGACCATAGCTTCCCATCAAAAAATTAATAATTTTTGCTACCAGATTTTTGATCTGTTCCCATTCATACAGAGCAAGGTGATAGTTAAAACTCTTTCGATAATCATGAAGGGAGAACAAGTTTTTGGGCTACCAATAACATAATTTTTTCAGAGTGACAGAATATAGGCAGTCCAGGTAGTACTAAGTAAACACATATGACAGCACTGTCAATCCCTTTTTTTCCCATCAAAAAAAAAAAAAAAAGTAAAGCTCTAAATCTGTTAGCTATGGGTACTACCAGATGCAAGTATGGTACTCTGCAAGGAAATATTAATTGCATAACTTTAACAAATTATATTTGATAAACACAGCACTGTGTAGAAAATGATTGCAGACTCTGGTAGTCTCAGTGTGTAGCATAGGAGGGCAGAAATTAATACCAACAGTACTTTCACAGTTGAATCCTGAAATACCTTTTCTTTGCAAAAAATACTGGGGTCCAGTGTCTCTGCAATGAAAAATGAACTTAGTTTAATATTGTATTAGCCATGAGAATTGTTATTTTAAGATGACAACTTCTACTACTTTGGGTTCCAATTTTGGTAAATACTGTTTGGTTGCCTATCAAGAGCCAAGCTACTAGTTTTCTTGATACTCTGAATAGTGTATTTGGAGCTTTAATTAAGGGTGTCATAATACTTAGGCAAAGTTTATATTGTGGGTGCCTGAATAGATTTAACTTTTGGTGTGAAAATAGTAAGTCTTGTCTAAACAGACAAGCTCTGTTCCAGCTGACACTAAGACCAAGATGAATCCTGTTTTAATTTTAAATCTCTTTTCCAAGAGCCAGGATAAAGCAGAGACAACAAGGACTGAACAGCCAGGCAGTACAGTCTTCAGCTAGGGAATGGGCACAGCACATGTATAATGTGTTTTCCCCTTACTGAGAGCAAAGCAAGAACAAAATTGCTACCCAGGACTTGTTGGTGATCTACAGGCTTTAATTAATACATCTGATTGAGCATTTTGTTGTCCACAATGAAGTAAACTTCTTCTTTCCCCTATCATCTCAGTCTCTCTTTTCAGGTTTCAAATTTAAGGTACTTGCTTTCCTTGACAAAGCTTAATTTTATCCTCTCAGGTGTTTTGTTTTTGTTTTCCTTTTTTTACAGTTGGTGAGGAGTGATCAGAAAGTCTAGCAGGTATGAATAAGAAACCTCTGGAATACAAGGTGAGCTGTGGGGTCTGATAAATTTTGGAAGAGAATTTTCAAATGAACCAACTTAGGGTTAACACCAGAAGTTCACACCTTCTTTTCCCACTCTCAGCTGTATATTCTTTTAAATAGGGCACCTACTGAAATAGCTCAAGCCTAACATTATCATTGAAACCACAAGGGACTGAGGGAAGCTGGATACCCGCATGTATTTTGAAACACCATCTGACAAGATGCAATTTGTTCAGCCCTTCAGATGCAACTTTTACTGACAAAGTAGAAAACAAATGCAGAAAAACAGATTACCATTTCTCATTTCCCAGCCTTGAACAGCAAGCAGCTGAGCTGATCTATTGAAAACATACACTACATTACTCTATTATCTTTCCCAAGTCATAACCGCAGTTTACAGCAGCTTTTATTTAACCTACTCAGAACAAAAACAAAAATGCAGGAAAGATGCAATAAACCAGACTTCAGTGATGCACTAATTCATCTAATTCACTATTTTTTTTTTTTGCCTCACCATAACATTAGTGGTAAAAGAGTGTCTAGTCTGAACCAGGGGAAACCATCTTCAGTGCAAATAATGCAAGCACTGTCAATTAGATGTCTACTTTGTATAGATTAAGGCAATAGTGAAGACATCAGCTTAATTAAAGTGCTCAAGAAAGTTACTTGCGTTTTGACTTCAGATTGGATGCTTACAGGAATTTTTCCAAAGACCACCTCTGTCAGAAGAATATGAATATAGTGGCACCTGGCTCTTAACTTCCACCGGAAATTCCCAGTTGGAAACTCCTAGAGTGAGGTTATTACTTGGGTGTCTACTTCAGTGCTCCTTCCATATAATCTTGAAATGTAATATTGAGTATCACAAAGTTCGATGTCTATAGTTCTGCTACAGACTAGCATTTTGATTGACAAGCCATCATCCTGTCAGTCAATGCTATCTACTGTTTGAGCCCTGAGCCGTAACTCCCCTTTAGAAACCTGTGAACCAACCTGCATCTCTCCAGCTTTGCTGGAAGTTACTAAATACCAAGTCTGATACAAGTCTCAAAAAGCCCTTCCAAGGAAGGCCTTCCTATGAAAAATTCTGTCTGTCTTATGTCTGGAGTGGCTTGATGTAACTTTAATTCCCACCTATGTTTTGATAAACAATATTCAAGAGCCATCTAGTGAACATAGGATGTCTCACCCTCATTTTTTCTGATATTAAAGATGACAACATAGTCACCTAGTTGAGGTAATGGAGGGTCTGTCATATGCAAATATGTGTATATAGGACATTCTCATATGGCAAGAGGAAAGCGTAATATCTAGCATTTAACTTCAGGCTTTAAGTATGATTTCAGGCTATATCAAGTACAGGACAGCATCACAAAAACAGTCACCAAGTACTATCCATGTGATTATGAAATGGAAATATAATCACAATTGAAAGTGCCAAGCAATATTTGCCTATAGCCACAGATAAATAGGTCTTGCCAAGGTCCTTGAAAATAGGCCATGTTGGCTCTAACAATCTGACGGGAAATCCAAATTAATATAAATCTTTTTATCACCCTGTCTCTGTTCACAGTCAGTAGAAATTCACAGCTTTTCAGCTTTTGTATTTATAGCATGCAGGACTTGAACCACAAGAAGCAACTTCCAGTTTTGCAAAGGTGTCTGAACTGTGATGCTTCTGTTATCTGAGCAAGAGCAACTTTGATAGTCTTTGAACCCTAAAATAGTTTGAATATGCTCCTCCATTGATTAAAATAAAAGTTATCAGTCTGGCAAGATACAGAAATAAAAATGATGGAGAACTGAGCATTTGGACTATAAATTCAGTTTGAATATTATTGTGGTGCTCTACATTCCATTTACAGTGGCTCTTCTTTTTCACCTAAGGATATTAAGGACTCTGAGTGCTAAAGAACAAGCAGTTACTACAATAGCATAGGAGGTTCCTTCTCAAAATCAGCAAATCATATCTTTAAAATGATCAGCTAAAGTGGGATACTGTAGGATGGTCAAGGGCTACATCTTGTCTAGTGCCCAATTCTCCTGTGAGTTTCAAGTGCACCAGTCAGAGCTACCATGTTCTTTCCATCACATACCACAAAGTACATTTTCACTAGCTCTGTGACAGAAGTGTTTCACACATGGTCCTGAGTTGAGGTGTGTTTAAGGTGATCCCACAGCTCATTCTGAAATGAACTAATATCTTTTTACTAATTAGTGGTTTGCTGTTGCTGCAGGAGAATTAATATACGTGCCTTCTCTTAGTGGATGGGTAACAGTGTGTCCATTGCTTTTCCCAGTTTTTTGATCACCAGATTTTGCCATGTTTCTGAAAACCAATGTGAGGATAGATAAGAGGTCATAACACCATCTGCTCAGAACTGGCATTTTATCTGCAAAATCAGTTTATGTTGTGCAGCTGATTCCTGTAATCTATTATCTCAAAACTATTAGTATTTCACTTCAGCTTTAGTTATGGGCACACTCACGAGATGTAAGTATGTAACTGAAAGACCTAGGTCAACATTTAATGACTGGGTGCAGTTCCATGTGAAACAAAAGACAAGTCATTTCCACCCAGCTTAGCCAGTAGCTCTCTGCAGATCCTTTGTGTTAGCAGTATTGCCAGTCCTACCAACCCTGATTGAAAATATCATCTAGAAGGTTGACCTTCATTGGTCTATTTTATCCCAAAAAAAGATGTCCAGAGGATCACGATTTTCACTTTTTATCAGAAATGACTTGTTAAATATTTATCTACCAGAATATAGTCCCTAACCCTCATTATGTAGGTTAAGTAATTTAACAGTGCATGGTGCATTTCGGTCTTCTCCTTTCCCTTCTGATTTTTAAACATTTTGCATCAACAGGGACTGTAAACTCAAAACAGTGACTCAGTTTTGGTTTTGAAGACTTTGGGAGGGACTAACTTCTCAATAAGATTTCCTAAGCATTATTGGCAATGTACTGATGTAAGAAAGAACAGTAACCAGTCTGTTTGAGAGTATTTATTACTCAGATAGGCTAATATAACACAATACTTTTATCTACCCATCTATAGAGTATCTCATCAGGCAAATATCTGTCTCCTAGAAAGAGTAAGACTAGAAAAAATAAATATCATTTATAGCTAGATGAAATTGTTAAGTTTAGATAATCATGCTTAAAACAGAGTGCTTGCCATAAATAGACTGATGGCTTCAGCAGAGCCTGGGGAGAAAGATCCATATTTCCCTGAACAACAGAGATTATTAATTCTAAATTCTTGTTACAGGCATGTCTAGAGAGGTGAACACTTGCTGTTTAGACCTTTGCTAGTGAGTCATGCTGCTTTTTTTTTTTTTTTCTGATAGCATCTATCTTAGCTGGGTGGCAGAAGTGCTGTTGTTCTGTAGGTCGAGCTTCAGGGAACTGATAAAAGCAAGTAAGCTGTACTCCCCAACCATGAGGATTTTTCTTTTTGAGGTTTGTTAGCTGGGTTCCTGTTATTCCTTGGACTGTATCACAGGCTCTATGCTATGAACATGCCTCCCACCTTTCCACAGGTTTAGGAGGGCACCATTGCCACAATTAGTTTTGCTGTCATCATGCCTGGCTGGCATTGTCAAGGCATTTGGAGAACGAGTTTCATACATTTCTGGTTTAGGCCATACTGTCAAGACAGAACAGACAGATTCATACAGCTTCATCACTGCCAGCAGCAGACTGCAGGGTTGGCATTTACCGATCAAAAGAAACATCGCCTGAAGAATTTCCTCTGTCCAAAGATAAAAGGAATACAATACTTTCATGGTAAATTTGTCTGAACATGTTCAGTTACTACACTTCAGCCATGAAATAAGAAGCTGTTTGTAGAGATCATATTCCCAAACAAAATACACTGTGGGAAGAGCCAGATGCTCAAAGGTAGTTAAGTAGCAGATCTTTATTGTAGCTGTCACTACATTCCCAATTGGAATATATTTTAACAGATCCTAGATGAACTAGCTTCTGAAGCTATTTATCAGTTATTGGTCAAGCAAGTGCAGCCCCTCTGTTAGAATGTATACATAAAAGGCATACAAATGTAGGGGTTGTTGCATGTGCAATATACTGTTCAGTGGGTCAGCAAGGGACCCCCCTCATTAAGTACCGAAGCTGCAGCTGCTGCAAGGATTAGGAAATCTTCAGCTGAGAGTCAGCTTCTGGAGGCAGTGTGAGTTTTTCTTTTAATGAATTCAAAAGGCTTTTGAAAGCCTAGGGGCTAGTATGTCTCATATCGATATCTTTTATACCAACATTTAAACAAAGAGAGTTTACTTTCATGTAGAGTATTTGCGAGAGTTACAGCACAAATGAGGACTATCTTTTGTTATCTAAGTGCTAGGTCTCTGCTGGGCATTCCTAGCAGTCCCTCTGAAAATCCCATCAGTGAGAAACTCAAGAAGGCATTCAGGTCAGGAAGGATTTGAGGGAATGAACACCTGTCACTCTGCCTCACTGTTGTGACTCAGGACTTTGCTCCTCCAGTATTTTCACATAAAAGATATAATACTCAGGTTTATAGCTTTTGAACCTTAGCAATGAGGCCAACTGCCTGAGTCATTTGAAACTCACTGGAGAAAGCAGAAATGCTACTAGACGCTGCCAGCTTGAGTCTTAATTCATTTACACCATATTTTCAGATAGGCCAGAGGTGATATTTACAACTATTTTTTCTTCTTTTAGATCCCTTTGATTTTAAGACCTTTTGGTCCTCCAGCTAAATACCTTCAGGAGCTTGTCAATGGTCACAAATGCCCGTAATCCAGACCTCTGTTTTACTAAAAGTCCCTGTGTGATTGTTTCTTCTAATATATCTATGCCTGTCAAACAGAAAAAAAACGGGAGCTTGTAGCAAGTTAAACCAATAATAAAACCAGAATGAGAGACTCAGCTGTCAATGCAATTCTGACTAATTTAATAGCAATCTAACTTAGGTATTTTAAAGCTTTCATGGAGACCTAAAGAGGAACATTTAAGCTTTAAACAGAGCAGTGTTAACTACAGTTAGATACATTTAAACACTTTCCTTATACGTGATCCCTCCCAATATCTGAACTTATCTGCTTGCGTGAACTTCTTCACAACATCCAGGAGCAACTGCACTGAGACTACAATTTCTAAAATGTGGCTACTGAAGGCAGATGACCTGTTTGTTAGGAAAAAAAGCCACCCAAAGATTAATCATGTTTGGATTAAACTAGGTGCAACTTTTAGTCCCACTAGTACTAAACTTCACTGAATCACAGAATATTAAGGGTTGGAAGGGACCTCAAAAGATCATCTAGTCCAACTCCCCTGACAGAGAAGGAACACCTAAAACAGGTCACATAGGAATGTGTCCAGGTGGGTTTTAAATGTCTCCAGAGAAGGAGACTCCACAACCCCTCTGGGCAGCCTGTTCTAGTGCTTTGTCACCCTCACTGTGAAAAAGTTTCTCCTTATGTTTTTGTGGAATCTCTTATGCTCCAGCTTGCACCCATTGCCCCTTGTCCTATCCTGACTATTTGTTCCTGTCTAAACTGGAACACCAAGTAGGAAAGACACAAACAATGCTTTGTGGTGGTCTAGCTTTCCATTGCCCTTTGCTGGATCCCTAGTCCTGCAGTGTCTGAGTATGTTGGTGTGCCTCTGCTAGCAAGCAGCTCTTGAGCTGAGGAAACCTTGTCTTGCATAGAGGGGGAGTTGGAGGTGCCCCAAAAATGGAGAAGCATCACTACATCTTCAGCAGGTGAATCTGTGCTCTGGGAACAGGCAACTGTAGTGATGAGCGGGGAGAGCTCGGCAGTGCTGTTGCCCAGAAGGGCATCAGGGTCTCACTGGCTTGGGCAACCAGCTGGGAAAATGGTGATTGCTGTGGGAAGAGAGAGAAATCTACTGCAGGTATCTGCTCAGGTAACATCAGGATGCTGCATTATAGGTTTGCTTTGATGATTTCCATGTCTATGTATTTCTGAAAGAGCAAGGTGTGAAGCAGGGACTTCTGGAGTGACTTGTCCTGTTGGCAGCAGCATCCTTGGGTAGGTGCTATAAGGCTGCCCCAAGGAGCAGACAGCACCAGGCTTGGTTCTAGTGGCAGGAGTGGAAGAAGAAAGTGGCAGGAAAGCAGGCTTGTTCTGGACAGGTGATAGTACGGTTGTGTACAATTTAGCCTGGCTGCAGAATTGTTTCAACCAGATGAAGTTGCTGCGATGACTCTATGGAGCAAGGCAATGTGCTCCCACCTTGTGATGTGGACCAGAGCTCCAAGAGCTGCAGCATCCCACAGAGTCCCTGTGACTGCAGGGAAGCATACTGGTGGGAGCTGCTGGAGAAGGGGTCAGGGCCGTAAACCTGTACTCTGAGCTTGCTTGCAAGTATGGGAAGGAAAGAGTGACCCACTAATAAATAACTATTTAGATTCAGTGCTCAAGCAAAGAACTGAGTGGCTTCTGTCTTTACATTGCTTAAAAATATTTAGTATCTTAAAAGAATACAAAGTGCTTAACTCTGCAGTGCTTTATTTTGAGAAATGAGAAGCTCTTCAGTATTTTGTGGTGAAAAAGAGCAGTTCTGCAGGTCATTCTTTGTGGGGAGAGAGTGAGATGTACTCAGGGTTGCCTAAAAGAGGGACTGCTCTAACGTGGCTCTAACAAAACCCAGTTTTACTGCTGTTGCAAAATGCTGGGTGCTCTGTGCTTTTTTTTAGGTCTAATCCTGAAGCTGCCTGACAGTGGAGTTCCTCAGACAGTTTAGGTGCCTGTGTTAAAATGTAGGCTTTAATGCCATCAATGAGTTTCCTGGCTGTTGCTGTAAAAGGAGAATAGAGGGGTAACACCAAAACGGTTGAGAAGACTGTCTCTTAAACACTGGAGTCAGCCATTGTAGTCTGGAAAAAAATGTCACTACACCATCCTCTATGTAGGGTTTCTTGCAGAAATGATACTACTGGAAAGGAAAAAACCCAACCTGCTACAAGTTTCTTGATATTTTTTCCTAAGGCTTAGCTAACAGACAGAAGTGAACTGCTCAAGATGATGTTCCTTGTACACATTATGGAAAACTGGCAGTGTGATGCTTCTGTACCAGAAAGGCCAACAAGTGGGAAAAATCAAGGAGTTATGAACACAGTCTAGTGCAAATGCCTCGCTATCCTTCGGTGTATCTGCTCACTGGGAGTTGTATAAGGGACATCACCTGTAATTTTAATGACTGTGGTATCTGCATGTGCCCTGAAGTTATGTCAGCACTTCCTGGATGTTACTTGTTTTCTGGGAAAATATACCCTTGAAGTATCTGTCTAAAACTACTGTCTCTGAAGGTACCTGTCCACAGCAGTGAAGGAAAGAATCAGATTAATTAATTTTAATAAATTTTGAAACTCACTTTATTTAGTATTATGTTGAATATTATAGTATTGCTGTCAGCTGTTTTTTGTCGCTTGTGGACTATGGACTAAATAATGATCTTGGCAAACATTTTTCTTATAGAGATCTGTTATGGACACTCTTCATTTGAAAACATGGAGTTCAAAGTTCACGTCTTGTACTCTGACTTATCTTAATGATAATGGACTCGCTCATGTGGTTTTTATAGGAAATGCTGACATCCACTGTGTGGGCACAGGGCCTTTATCTGAAACGGTGCAAGTTCATCCTTTGAGCCTATCCCCTGAGCCAAGCAGGGGGGACTGGTTAGAGGGCTTCCAGGGGTTGTGAATGTGCCATGAGCAGCTGGAGATGATTTCAGAGCTGCAAGTAGCTGTCTACTCTTTGTGACCTCAGTGATACCCCTCCTGTGCTTCCAGGGCTTCCTAGGTTAAGCTCCGGGTCATGGGAATGCCTGCTAACATGAATCGCTCTGGACATATATTCAGGCCTCCTTAAGTCAGAGATATGGGAAGTTTGTCCCTTTTCAGGACTTGGCATCCAGCCCTGGCAGGGCATCTTCAATCTATTCCTCATTCTTGATTTGCTTTTAAGGTAATATCCCCGAGAGTGAATTGAAACAGGATTCATCTTCTGCAGGTAGTAGCATGATCTAGCACTACCTTGAATGATGTGTTGTGAGCAGCCATGGTAGGGTGGGATACTTTGTCCTTTCAGTCCTTTTTGATTTTTCCCTTGGGAGTGTATGTGAGTCTGTGCATTGTCTGAAAAGCCAAAGGCTATCTCAAGTGAGGTTTTTCCTAATAAACTCCTTGCAGCATGAAAAGTTCCCATTTAGCAAACTGAATTTACACATCCTGAACAATACTGTGTTTGTTTTTTGAGCTGAACTTTTTCCTGTGTCTTCCAGTGGTTTTAAAGGAATGGTACTTTGTAATCGCCACTAACTTGTGTGTTTTTTCCCCCCACAGGTGTAAAAAGTATGAGTAAGGGCAAGTCTGTAAGTATTCTTTTCTCCTATTAAAAAGTTGCTGTACCAACTCTTTGAGGTACACTGTTTGGATAACTTTAGCAGTGTATAAAAGAAATCATCCTATAAACATACTTTTGAAAGCATTAAATAATGAGTTATTGGCCAACACAAAGTAGCTCAGTAACTTATTAAATCTCAGCTGAGTATTAGTGTGCTCACCTTTGCTGACTGAGCAGGTATCGGTCGGGAGGAGAAGGGTCCCTAGAGCCCATACTTCCTGTGGCTGAGCTGCTGTCTTCATCCACTGACTGTCCCTCAGGACTCTTTTACCTTTTGGTGTTAGTCCTTCCTCTTGAATCTTTGAACTGTTAATGACACCTCTCTCAGCAATCCTATTTCTGCCTTTGCTTTTCTTATCTCTCAAGGTTTTTCTCCACAGACTTTCCCTGCAGTTTTCTCACTGTGTAGTGGCCTCCTCAGCAGCCAAAGCTGTGCAGTGGGGTGTTGTCAGACCTGTGCCTGGCATCCCCAGAGTAGGGGAAAGTTACAGAGAGCATTATAAAATATGACCTTCAGGTTACCTGTTACCTCTTCAGTGGTAGATTCAGTGCTTCCTGGCCAATGAGGATCACAACAGAAAATGTTTCAGTAAATGTATATGCGTGCACATCTATAATGCAACAGATGTTTTGCACTACACTGTCCTCTTAAACAAGAACACTATAGATCATACATTATCGAGGCATAAATGCATGTTCTTGCTTGTGGCATCTGGGAAAAACAGGTTTGTTACCTTGGGAATGACCCTGTAACTTCCTCCTGTGTGCCCCTGTTCATGCTCAGCCCCAGCTGTGACATGCAGATCTCCATCAGTTCAGGGACAGCCAGTAAAACCCCACCAGTGGCTGCTGGGATGGCATGTGAATGCAGGACATCTCTGCCAGGCACATAAGCGCTGGTGGCTTGAAGCAGAAATCCAGCCTTGGTGGAAGCTTGTTACCTCCCTAGATGAGCACATAATATTCTCTTAAACAATAAGTTGTTGGGTAGTGTCATAGTGCAAAACTGAGGAGGCTTGTGAGAACCCCAAGAAGGTCAGAAATATTTTAGTGTGACGTCATGATTTTTCTGGTGGGGATGGGTTCCACCAGCCCCTGGGCCAGGACTGCTCTGTCCCTTTTTTCTCTGTAGGCAGGTCAGACAGTGGGAAGGCTTTGCCCTGCTTCAGGTGGGGACATGCTCTCCTCCCCAGCTAGGTTATACCAAATTACACTGGCAGGAACCAGTTGTACAGTGTGGGTTACTGCTTTAGGGCCTGACCTAACAGCTACTGAAATCAAAACCTTCTGGGTATATCTAATGGGTGCTGAGCCAAACCTTCATGGTGTGGTGCTCCATCCACCTCACTGGGAGCATGAACATTTGCATGGCTTGGCATTCTTCTCTATGAAATCCAGACAACCAAAAGCTGTGTCCAAGTTGGGGCTAGTCATCTAGAGCTCCTGCTATCTTCAGGTGATGGAAGTAGGTACTTTCAAGTGAATTTTATCCAGTTTTGGGATGCGTGTAGATGGTCTTCCTTTGACATCTTCCTGCCCATGGAGGATGTGGTTAAATCAAGAGTGACAGGTTTCCATTTAGGCCTCAAAATTTGGTTGCCCTAAAGGTACATGAGTCTCACTTGGTGTTCAACTCAGCTGAAGTCAGATTCTTTCAGTGAAACCTGCTTATCAAGCCATGCGTAAGATGTGTGCTATATACTTGGTTCAGCTGATATCAAAGATCAATGCTGTTCGGGCTGCTTGGACACCCTCAGGACTGAGACAGGCTAAGGCAGCAATGCTCTCACCACTTCCAGTTTCCTTTATCTTGCAGCAATCACAAAAAGCTTATTGTAGCACATAAGTTTCACAAAATGCTCCGTTGCTCGTTAAGGCTCTGGCCTTAATCATGCTGGAGACGTGAGGTCTCTGATTTGCTCATGGCAGACAAGATTTTTTCCATGTAAAGTTTTCTTCTGTTTTGATGTACAAAGCAAGCCTTTTTTTTTCATTTCGCATGGAATAGAGATTAGTTTGATTCCTAAACCCTCATAATATGAAGGCAAACAATGCCTTTTCGTCTGTGCTGCTTAAGTTTCATAACTGGTTTATCTCTGGGGTGTTATGAGGCTTATTAAGAATTTTACTTTTGCAACTTGCAGAATTAAACATATGTGTTTAAAAGGTAAAAGGGGAGGATTATGTTCAACTTGCACTCCTAGTGATTTTAATAGAAATCATGTGATGTGGGCATTGGCTAAGAAAAGTGATCAGAAGTTAAACTTGCAATTCTACTGACCATGCTAGATTTGTATCTGAGGGATGCTTTGTTCCCTTTGTCTCAATGGCAAGAGCCATGTCACAAGCTGCATGATGGTGACTGTGGAGATGCCAATCATAGCAGCTGAAGACTCAGTACATTTGGCAGTTAAGGCCATGTCACTTTACGTTAGGGGTAAAGTCAGTTCTATCAACAAGTCTGAAGAAATGAAGGATTCTTTGACAAACAGAGTATTTGTAAGGATAGGGAGCTTTCCTGAGAGACTTGTTTCAACAAAATGTTTACATGTTTATTTGTCTCAACTAGAGATATTTAAAAATAGCCCCAAGCTTATAACTGTGGTGTGCTGGGGGGATTTACCACGATGGGGGTTTTGTTGGATTTGGGGTTTAATTTTTTTTAAATATTGGGGTTTTACATTTTTTGGGGGGGATACCAAACAAGATTGCTCTAAGGTTTAGATGCTGAGGACTTCAAATATGCATAATGAAATGCTTGAAGGTCAAACATAGCATTCTGGAGGTCTCTTGCAAAGAGCAGATAAAGTCTGTAGAGCTCTGGGGACCAGGAGGGGAAAATGGGAATTGACTTTTGGTTCAGGTACACCAGTGTCATTCCACAGAAGCAGAGGCACAGCCTCCTAACCCCTGAGTGCCTACCCACTCCTACTTAGTCTATATTGAGCTTGTTCAAGCTGTGGGTCACAGTGATGTTAGTCTGTGTTGTGCAGCTCTGAGCTCACGCTCTCTGTCTCTTTCCTCCAGCCAAGCTGCTTTGGCTACCCCTTGAGCATCTTCTTCATCATCATCAATGAGTTCTGTGAGCGGTTCTCCTACTATGGCATGCGAGGTATGTCTAATGTTCCATTTCTCCTCATGATGACCATTACTTACCCAGTCCTGGTTTTGGTCTTGTAACCCACTGTTTTGTTCTTCCTGCAGCGGTGCTCGTCTTGTATTTCAAATATTTTCTGCAATGGGATGACAACTTGTCTACGGCCATCTACCACACATTTGTTGCTCTGTGCTACTTGACACCGATTCTTGGAGCAATCATTGCAGACTCTTGGCTGGGAAAGTTTCTGTGAGTGCTTTTTGTTGTTGTTTTTTCTGAGGAAAAAAATAAATAAATCACAAAAGCTTACCTGAGATCAATGGGTTTACTTAAACCATCACCTAAAGCAGCAGCTGAGAACAACAGTTTCAGAGCTGGTGTTGGCTACTCCAGGATTGTTTGTAGGTTGGGGTTTTTTTGTGGGTTGTGTGGTGTTTGTGGGGTTTTTGTGGTTTTTTTGTTTGGTTGTTTTTTTCCTTTCCTCAAAACTTGAGGTTTCAATTGATTTAGCACAGACCTGAAACTGCACTGCAAGTTAATAAATGTTACAGTTCTTCTTATCAGTTAAGGGTAGTAGCTTGCTTTCTAAGCATGCTACATGTTTTTTCCTCTCATCTGGACAAAATGTAAGCTAACCTAAGGAAAGTATTCACCAAACTGTGCAAATAGATACTGGAGGCTATAATTACATTGGACTGACTCTTTACCTGTTACAGATGGCCAATGATATATTGGAACACTGTTATCTGGTATTAACTGGGACTTGGAATATATTCTAAAATATTCTGTGATTTCAGTATTGACTTGAAAGCCCAGTAGAAGGCTTTACTGAGTTGCAACTCTTCATTTTAATGATGAATTCTGGGGTTTTACCTGTGTGCTAGTTGCTCAGAAGAGTACTGCTGTGTTAAATGCTTTGAAATGTAACCAAATTATTTCCAACAGCCTGATCTTGCTGTCCTTTACTGATACCGTGATTCTAATAGTGTTTACTTTGCCTGGAAAAAAAAGCACAATAAAGATTTTATGGAGGGCTATGAGTCAGGAATGTTAGCTGACTTGTCAAAGGTCTCCCTGAGATTAGCAATGAAGTTGGCTTTGCAGTCAGTTGGCCGAAGGCTGCATCATTATCATCATCATCTTCTGTTGTGTTGACAGCCCCTGGGAGGCTGGGGCTGCACCCACTGCCAAGCGTGCTCTGGGGAGCTGTTCTGATCGGGGTGAACTCATTGCAGGCAGATGGATACCTTACGGATTGCAGACTAAATGCACCGTGTACTCACTCCTTTACATAGTATGGGTTGGGTTATTGTTTTTTTTTGGGAAGTCATTTGGTTTGATTTGTTTTTTTAATCTATTTTGGCTTTTACCAACATAAAGCTTTTCATCCCTTCTCCTCTGGTACTTCAGTAGCACAACTCAGGGCTTAAAACTGTAATGTTAAGCTCAACAAGAAAAAAAACATGCTTTTGGAAAAAACATGGGTTTAGTTACAGATTACATAAAATACCTCAAAGTATTCATTTAAAGAAATTAATAAATCTATCATGACAAGAGGAAGAGGAAGCTACCCAAGCACTGTTAAGCACTCTTACAGGAGAGACTCAAATCTTCCACAGCCCATGTACTTTGTACAGTGTTGGCCAAAAAGCATGCTGGGACCTGCTCACATATTGTTAGATGTGAAGTTCTTTGGGAAAATAGTACAGAAATCACAATAATTTTTTTAATTGGGAGCCATCTATGCAGTGCCAATTATGTCAGTGTTGTCTTCACAGCATGCTTATGAGCCTCATAAATAAATCCCAGGAGTTTCTCTCCTAGTCAGCTCAGGTTTCAATTCAGCTGGAATCTTTCTCCCAAGTTTTTAAGCAACTAAAGTAACAATATGGAAGTGCTATAAATAAAAACATAACTCTAATTTACTAAATACCACTAAATAGTAGATTCACTGATGCCCCACTTTATACTGTATAGATTTTTGTCCTGTTACAGGGAAGAGCACTTAGGTTGGAGAAACCTTGTTCTGAAGTGAGAATAACTTGGTCAGTGGTGTGAGTGATGCTTCCTCTGTCCCTCTTGTGTTAGGGTGATCCAACTTTGTCATGAGGGACTCTTGCCTTTGTCAAATAGATTTGGATTGTCCAGGGTCCTTGAGCCTTGTCCCTTATTGTTATGAACTGTACTGGGTTTGGGACTGCTGCGTATGCAAACTAGAGTTCTAAA
The DNA here is from genome assembly GCA_024336885.1 of Actenoides hombroni. NCBI lineage: Eukaryota > Metazoa > Chordata > Aves > Coraciiformes > Alcedinidae > Actenoides > Actenoides hombroni. The sequence goes on from WUAM01000131.1 coordinate 1,207,534, forward strand.
TAATTTCATGTTACTACCTCTTATTTCTTCTGCTTTTTCTTCGAACTGGAGATCTGGTCCTGTGTTTATTGAATGGAATCCCAACCAAGGAAGTGGATGAATGTGAATTGTAGTCATGTACTTAAGCTCTAACGAAGTTATAGTGGAGTATGTTCTTACACAAGAAAGAGAAATGGACCCTAAAAGCATGGGGATGGGGGATTCTGTATTATAACCTTCCTAGGCACCTCCTGGCAGAATAAAGTCAAGCTGAGCACCTGCAGCCTGTGCTCTTCACTGCTGCTCCCACTCCACTTTGAGTTTAAAGATATTAGCAAGTTTACAACTGAGAGTGGGGTAATAGAGTTGTTCTTCACAACAGTATTTTGAGGGAATTTCCATCTTTAAAGTCAAACTTAATTTTTTAAAATGTTTTTACTCCTTGCAGCTAAAATATAAAAGAACACAAAGAATATTTAAACAATATTAAAATCAGTGTAAATTACATACTTCAGTGTTGTAGAGCAGTCCATTTGAACTTCACATGTGAAATAGGATACTGGCATTCTTGAGCTGCTTATTAATCTACAGCCACTAAAGATACTTAATTATCTCCTTTGACCTGGTGATATTGACAGAATCCATTTGTCATCTTGCTGTGCTTATTTAAACAAGGCTAGATAAAATAATAAAAACAAACAACAGAAATAACGTAACATGGGTATGTGGACAGTAGCTTTTGACAAGTGGAGTCCATAACTTGTTGTATTCTTTTCCAAGCATCTTTGAAATGAGCAAAAATCTACATTGTCTGTGTGTGTATGTTCTTCAGGGCCCAGTATTAGGGCCTTTTCTCTTTAGTATCTTTATCAATGATCTGGATAAGGAGATTGAGGGCACCCTTGGTAAGTTTGTAGATAACACCAGGTTAGGTGGGTAGTTGATCTGCCTGATGGTGGGGTGGCTCCACAGGAGGATCTAGATGGATCTCCACAGGAGGATCTAGATGGATTGATGGGTTGAGGCCAGTGGTATGAGGTTCAACAAGGCCAAGTGTTGGCTCCTGCACTTGGATCACAACACCCCTTGGCAATGCTAAAGGCTTGCAGAAGAGTGGCTGGAAAGCTGCCTGGTGGAAAAGGACCTGGGGGTGCTGGTCGACAGCTGGCTGAACACGAGCCAGCAGTGTGCCCAGGTGGCCAAGAAGGCCAATGGCATCCTGGCCTCTATCAGAAATGGTGTGGCCAGCAGGAGTAGGGAAGTGATTGTCCCCCTGTGTTTGGCACTGATGAGGCTGCACCTCAAATACTTGGTTCTGTTTTGGGTACCTTGCTACAAGAAGGACGTTATGGTGCTGGAGTGTGTCCAAAGAGGGACAACAAAACTGGTGAAGGATCTAGAGAACAAGTCTTATAAGAAGTGGCTGAGGGATCTGGAATTGTTTAGCCTGTAAAAAGGTAGGCTAAGGAGATACCTCATCACTTTCTACAACAACGAAAGGAGGTTATAGAGAGGTGCAGATTGTTCTGTTCTCCCAAGTAGCAAGTGATAGGACAAGAGGAAACGGCTTCTAATTGTGCCAGGGGAGGTTTAGATGGAATATTAGGAAAAACTTTCTTCACAAGAAGGCTTTTAAAATATTGGAACAGGCTGTCCAAGGCATTGGTTGAGTCCCCATCCCTGGAGGTATTTAAAAGACATGTAGATGTGGAACTGCAGGACACGGTTTAGTGGTCACCTGTCAGTCTGGGTTAACAGTTGGATTTGATCTTAAAGGTTTCGTCCAATCAAAAAAATGCTGTTTCTGCATGTGTGTAATTATGTTAACATATCTAAAAATTTTTCCTATCTTTTTTAACAGGACCATTGTCTCCTTGTCTGTTGTCTATACAATTGGGCAGGCAGTCATGGCTGTGAGCTCCATAAATGATCTGTCAGATGGTAACAGGGATGGCGCTCCTGATAATCTATCTTTACACGTGTAAGTCATCTTGTATGTCGTTTTTTCCAGGTTAATGAAGGGTTGGACAACTTAAACTGATTGCAAAAGAATTGAAATTCAAGTAGTGTTAGTCTCTTACGTATGTTTTAAGAAAGCAAATTATTTTTTTTCCCTTTTACTTTGTTACAGTGGTCTGTCCATGACTGGCTTGATTCTCATTGCACTTGGTACTGGTGGAATCAAACCTTGTGTGTCAGCGTTTGGTGGAGATCAGTTTGGAGATCATCAGGTAACAATGTCTTTCAGATTTTCAATCATATAGATGGTCTTTCTAACATTTGGGTACTATAATACTCTAATGACATGTCTAAATAGGTATATTATTGCTGTAGTGTTTCCTGAGTAGCTGAAGAAGGAGCTAGATAGCTATTTGTCTTGAACTGTGCAAACAGAGCTGCTGATTGTTCAATCCAGGATGATCACTGTAGTTGTGGCTAAGCCTTTCTAAACATTTTTTTTTACTGTAGGAAAAACAAAGATCTAGATTCTTCTCCATATTTTATTTGTCCATTAATGCTGGAAGTCTTCTATCTACTATTATCACCCCAATTCTCAGAGGTAAGGCCACACATTTGTTTGTAAAATAGTTAAACATCAGTAAAGAGTGTTAGTTTGCAGTCCAGTTAGGTTTAAATGAATTGCTTAGTCTTTGACACCTTGTGGACTTATCTAGCAAATCATATTCAAGTTTTCATGTATGTTACCCAGCTTCTCACAGATGAGATACTGTCAAAACCAAGCCAATCTGAGATATGAATTGCCTTCAGAACCAGCAGTACTAGATCTGAAGAGACATGCTGAAGCCATTAACTTGTGGCACCTCTTGCCTATGAGACCATCACACAAGAAAGAGTTGTACTATTTGCTGGGAAGGGAAAGTGGGGGAGAGCCCTCTCTACTCCGGAAATGGAGACCATTCTAAAGCATGCCTATGCAAATGACAGAAGCATCTATGCACATGGGAAACGCATTTATCCATGTGAAAAACAAAATCCTGTTAATCAAAATCAAATTAATATCCTTAAAGGATAAGGTTTTTTCTTCTGCTTATAATGTAGAGTGTGATCACATAAAAAAAAGCAAACAATTCACTGATCCATACGCTTACGGATTTTTGTGGCAAGCTTACGGAGATGATGCTGTATGGATGTGCTTGGCAGGAGTTTGAGGAAAGCTGTTTTCTCAAAAGAATAACCCTAAAGCACTGGGATGAACTTCTGGGCTTTTGATTTCTTGACTGAAATGGACTGTGTAGAAGCATTTTAGGTGTTTGCTTAATACAGGTTCTGTCCTTTCCCAGAGTGGAAGGAGATATGCATACGGCACAATATGCAATTTGCTTCCATGGTGATACAGGGTAAAAAATACCTTGGCAAAAAGGACAAATTCAGCTGAGGAAAGTGATACCATTATGTCCTGTAAGATTTGAACAAAAGCCTAATACAACTAAATCAAGACATTGATTAGCTGCAAGCTCTTTTTTTTTTTGTTTCAAAACAAACTATTTCTCCTGCTAGGAGTATGGTGGAAAAGATAATTTTTAGTCTTTTATTTTTCCAAGTACTTAGTAGCTATGTCTGCACTCTGAGCATCATTTCAGTATATATGCATGAGGCTTATAAAGTCAAATCACTAACTACTACTGGGGGGGATCTGGGCAGAGGTTGTGATTGAGAATTTTTTCAACAAGCTACACTGAGTATGTTATTTACATCTTTGTTTATTAACTTGTGCCAAAACTTCTGTAATCTAGTTCCTTTCTCACCGTGAATGTGCATTTAACCATTCTAGTAGGATTCTTCACTTCTCAGTGTAAAGCCTAATGTCAGTCTCCTCTGAGGAGAGGCTGAGAGATCTGGGACTCCTCATCCTGGACAAGAGAAGGCTCAGGGGGATCTTATCAAAGTACATAAATACCTGAAGGGGACGGACTGAGGCTCTGCTCAGTGATGCCCAGTGACAGGACCAGAGGCAATGGGCACAAACTGAAACACAGGAGCTTCCCTATGAACCTCACAAAACTCTCTCACTGGGAGGGTGGCTGAGCACTAGCACAGGTTGCCCAGAGAGATTGTGGAGTCTCCATCCTTGGAGATACTCAAAAGCCATCTGGACATTGTCCTGGGCAAACAGTTCCAGATGGTCCTGCTTGAGCAGAGATGTTGGACCGGATGACCCTTAGAGGTCCCTTCCAACCTAAACCATTCTATTGTTTGTGATACATAATTCACCTTTTCCATAATGAAGGATAAGTTTGAGACTGTTCTTTATTGACACAATGGATGATCAATGTCAGCAGAGACTTCTCCCCCTCCCCCCAATTTAACAATGAATGCAAAGAACAGAAACTCCTTGTAAAATACTGGGAGCCCTGTCTGGGACTCTTTCTAACGTTACTTTGTACTTCAGCTCAAGAGTGTGGCATTCACAGCACACAGCGATGTTACCCACTAGCTTTTGGAGTTCCTGCTGCCCTCATGGCTATCTCCTTGGGTAAGTGGAACTGTTTCCATCTTGCTGCTTCAGTTACAGACATGATTAGATGATAATGATCTCAGAGTAATGAGAAAATGGTAGAAATCTCCAGGTATCAGCCTCTACCTGTATGTGGTCATTTCCCCAGTTTTTTGACTTGATCGTTTTTCTTGAGGGGTGGGGGGTGTCGGATTAAGTTAAAGCACTCACACAAGAGCATGATTCACCAGCAGAGACTGTTGAGGCTGGGGAGAGGCACAAATATACCAATGAACTCTCTACATTATATAACTTACTGTCTATACTTCTTGGGCTACTGGCATGTATAAACAAGACCTTTTGAATGTTGTGTGAGAGCTCAGAGAAAATGTGGCTTTTGGAAACTGTCTGTAATCCAGAATAGTGAACTGTATAAGGTAGTTGTCCCAGCAGTGAGAAAATGCCGTACTGGTGTGTCAGTATTTCTCAAGCACCTGCATTTTTACTAGCTGCCCTATGGGTCACTCCCCAAGCCTTTCTGCTGCAGCACAAAGACTTAGAAACTGGAGAGTGTCAGTATATACCATAGCACCCCTTGTCATCCTGACTGGGAGCCTGCCCAGGGTGAGCCTCCAGCTGCTGGTGACACCATCTCGCCTGTGCACCCAACCCAGGGCAGCGGGGGGTGGGGGGGGTGGTGTTTGCCCGTGTCCTGCCCTGCATGTGGGAGGGTGAGGCTGGGGAACGTGCCTGGGCGTGGGAGCTGAGGCGACCTTGCTGAGTCCTGCAGTTCAGGCAGAGCCTCACGTGTCCTTGCATGATAGGAGCTGTGGAGTCCTTGACTCCTGAGAGAGAGCCTGTAAAGCTGTCTTAGTCTGGTATGGCAAGGCCAGAGACAAGGTTCCAAGAGGTCCTTGTTGTGACCATTCCTCAATTAAGATAGCATCCCACTGAGCACTTACCCTAGGAGTTACCACGTTTAGTCCTTTGTCCTTAAATAGAAGCAATCTGCTGGTATTAATTTGATTTATTCTACTGTATGATAACATCCCAATAGGCAATATTATAATAAAAAAAGCCTCCTTAGGAGGCTTATTCCCACCCTGATAGGACTTCTTGACTGTTACGTTTCCATACCAAATTATTTGCCATTATTTTCAATTAATCCTGAGTTGTTTTGGTTTCTGTTTGCATATTGTAGTTGTGTTCATAGCTGGAAGTGGAATGTACAAGAAAGTTCGACCTCAAGGAAATGTAATGGTTCAAGTTTCCAAATGCATTGGAGTAAGTACTTTTTGTATTTCCTAAAACCCTGGCAGCAATTTTTAAAACTGTTTAGTAAACTTGCCTAGATCCCAAATATGTCATAATATGAGGAAAGCTTCTGAAACTTTTTACTTTTTTTCCCCTTACAGAGACTGCCTTTTTATTTATCTGTATCTTGGTTTATATGTGAATTTATACACATGGGGAAAAAAGTGTCAGTGATATGTAAAAGCTTACCCTAACTCCTGGGAATATTCCTTCTTTATTTGTGCACCTTTATGAATTCCTGTAGTAAGAGAAAAACATGCCTTGACCTGTGTTGAGAGCAAAGCTACTCGTATATCTTATCAGCAAGAGATTATTGCTTATTTAAAAGAATGTTATTTACAATGCAGAGGTATATTGATCTGCACTGTATTAGGGAGACTGGGGGGGTTAAATGTCAGTGCAAGCCTGTAAGGGAGGGAACTAACTAAATCTGTGTGAATAGCACTCCATGTCTCAACTTCGAGTGCCTCAATTTTGAGATCAGGGGATTTTTAATTATTTTTTTTTCCCCATATGGGCTTCTTTATTCTTCATGCAAATCTGCCAGCTTGTTAAAGCCCAGACCATTGCTTGTTGTGTAAGCACTCAAAACCAAATGTCTACAGGTGACTTTGGCCATTCCTTAGCATTCTACCCCTAAGGTCCAGCTCAGCCTTGCATGTTATTCTATGCAGGAATTCTTAGGAGTTCTTCAGGACTGTATTTGTACATATTCAGTGTCAAAGTATGAGGAATAACTACAAGATAGAGCTTCTCATAGTGAAATGTCCTCTTACCGCCATTCAGCTCTGAAAATCTGTGCATATGACAGTCTTCTATTTGTTGTTGTTGTACATAAGTCTGAAGCAGGCAGGTCTTCATGTTCCTAACAGCAACCCACATTGAGAGAGACTGCTCAAAGTTGTTTGGTTCCTCTCCCCTAATCCCACATACACACTCCACTGGATATGCAGTGTGAGGCCTTAAATGCAGTATTTCATTAGATGGTTAGAGTAGGTAACAGAAGACACTTTTAGCACCCTCTAAACACTAGAAGCAGGAGTGTCATCTTTAATGACAAAACAGCTTATAGCATTTATAAATATTTGTAATGCCATTAGGCAAAATTCTGTCTCTCCTCAGTTTGCCATCAAAAACAGGTTTCAACATCGCAGCAAGGAGTTCCCCAAGAGAGAACACTGGCTAGACTGGGCGAGTGAGAAGTATGATGTAAGTACTGTGTGAGCACTACTGTGCTGGGACATCCCCTGATTCCCCAGCTTTCCTTCTGTCTGCTCTGATTCATTGCCTCAAGCACTGGGCAGATGACTTTGGGTCTTTGTCATGTGGAAGCTAATGGTCTGGCCAAACCTCTGTGCTCCCCTGGGATTGCAGGTTATCACTGCATCTCCTGTGAGAGAATTGTGTGAGTTGATGCTCTGCGTGATCGTAGGTTGACCATGGAAATTCAAGGGAGATGAAGAAAAGATTATTTCCCTTGTTGAACAAATACAAGCACCTATTATTTTTTGAGTTAGTAAAATAGCAAACATCATTGTCAAATTTTGTTTCTCTTAGTAAACTAGCTTCAAACAGAAATATGCTGATTTAATGAGTGAAGAAGGGGAAAATGAGCATGGTGTTGACTGTGCATGGTTAATGGATAGGGTCATAACATTTGTCTTGACCAAACTGCAGAATTACGCTTAGGAATTTCAGCTTAAGTGGATCAACACTGCATCATGACCATGACTCCCAAAGCCTTGTGTCCCACAGTCCCCAGCCATGTCCCTTGCCTCCTATCTTCCCTGCCCTGTTGTCAACAGCAGTAGAAACATCAGCCTGTCCCCTTTACTTTCCTTTTGCTTATATATATTTTTCATATATGAAATGTGTTCCTCTGTCACCTGTTGTTCAAATTCCTCCTTCCTAGAAAAATGTGGCACTACGTACTAAATATCATGCTGCCGTTGGTATACATGCCAAGAGCCACAGGTCTCTGACTTCAGTGTCGCCTTTAACAGGCAGCCCTTCTCATGCCCACAAGCAGACCTTGTGCTGTTTAACAGAAATCAGCAGAAGTACACACAACATCCAAAGTTTAGGATGTGGATAAACATTATGTGATGTGTCTTTACCTGTTGCTGTGCTGGGAATAGCAGTCTGCAACTGTCTTGTTCTTTTTTGACCTCTCGTGTAATTCTTGTCTGCAGAAACGACTGATTGCTCAGACTAAGATGGTGTTGAAGGTCCTTTTCCTTTATATCCCTCTCCCCATGTTCTGGGCACTTTTTGACCAGCAGGTAAAGTAGAAATTGGCTTGGCAATTAGAGCTGTACCCTGCCATTCTATGTACTCTGAGGTCACCAGCCATAAAAGTGCCTATGGGAGGGTGGAAAATAATTCTTTGCAAGGTCTTCAACCTGGTTCTTATGTTGAGATGTAGTTACTGAGTCATGTTAATATAGAATGTTCTGCAGCCCGGGAAAGCTCGTTTTATCTGGACATGCCCAGCATGGATTCAGTGACTGAGGCCTCTCCAAATCTTCTATCAGCCAGGGCTCGGAGGATGAAACCGTGATTTAAAGCTTTCTTAGTTCTAATGCTCCTTCAACTGCCAGTTGAGATGAAATGTAGGGTCCTAGTGTGAACGCTCTGGAGAATCAGGGCTGAAATGACCCTGGTGTCAGTTTGCTTAATCATATGAACTTGTTATAAATACCTCACACCTTCAAGCAGGAGTATAAGCTGGTAATTCCAATTCACTGAGTGGGCTAAGTGCTTTAGACTCATGAAAGCAGGCTTTCAGGGTTAAATATTGAAATAAGAATTTAGGAGGGTGCCTGAGAGAACCAGGGGATGAAATCTTATGAAATCTGTCTTACCCCAAGGCAGATGGTAGGAAGTTTGGTCCAGATTACCTAGATCATAATTTTAGCCAGAGAGCTCAAGGCAGGTCCAGCCCTGGCTTGGCTGCTCACTGCTGGGCTGTGTGAAGGAAGGATGAATGGCAGCGGTATGGGGCTTTCAGACTCGGGCAGGTGGCACAAAGGCACTCGGGTGGGTTCTATGCACAGCACATGGCAGTGCTCTGCACAGGATGTCCCTGCCATCTCATCAGCTAATCTCTGCATCTAAATTATGTTCCGCTCTGCATCATGAAACTAGTAAATAAAGTGAAATGGGACACAAAGATCACTTTGTTCAAATATTTACATTGCAGAGTAAGGATACTCTCATAGCAAGCTAGATTGGTTTTTTATTATTGTATTACATGTCTTTCCCAACAACGTACTTATGAAAACAGTCCAAGAGAAACTTGGACTAATTAAGATTAATTTACCATGACATTTAACTTTCTCTCCTTTTCTTAAGGGGTCAAGATGGACACTGCAAGCCACAACAATGGATGGAAATTTTGTAGGTTACTTTTTATTGCTTTTTTTCTTAATTAACATTTATTCTTCAGATCAATTTTATTTGTTATCTTTTCAATATTAAAACCTATGTTTTTTTTCTTGTCCTTCACCAGGGTTCTATTCAGATTCAGCCAGACCAAATGCAGGTACAGTAATGTCTGCCACTTCTAAATACTTCCCAAAGATTTTATATATTTGCTTGATTAATTGCCCTTCATTAAAAAAGGACTTTGAAAAGTACTTATTTTTTTCTCTCCTTATGTTCATCTTCAACAGACTGTGAATCCAATCCTGATTATTATAATGGTCCCAGTTGTAGATGCTGTGGTTTATCCTTTAATCAAGAAATGCAAGATCAATTTTACGTAAGTTGATGTACTTACCTGACTTCAATAGAGGCTCGTTTTAATGATTTCTTTAAGCTGCTCTTCCAGCCCTAATGTAACAAGAACAACCATTCAGCTAAGGAGAAAATAGCAGTGTATTTAAAATGGGGCTAAAATATGAAAGAAATGAATATAAAAATATAGAATACTGCAAGTGGTATGTACAGGCAGCACAGACTAGAGGAAGAGAATCTAATAGTAAAGTAACAATATTTTCTAGTTGAGGGCAAAATCTTCTCATTGCAGGAGAGATGCTGTTTACTGTTCTCCATTTCCTCCATGTCTACCTCCTTTCCTTCCTGAAGTAGAAATCCATGATATATCCTTAGCATGTGCCTTGGTTTAGGCTTAAAACTACCTGAGACAAGATGTTTCCTCTTCAGTCCCAGTGAGGAGTCTGGCTCATTGGATACTTGCAGGTGTAGCTTCAGAGGGCATTGCGTGCTATTTTTAATGTTGGTAATGAAGTGGTCAGCACTTGCAAGTTGGAGAGGCAGGAGAGAACACAGTTCTTAATTTTTATTGGGCTAAGATGCAGTTCTATTTTTTCCATCTAGTTATGAAAAATTAGGGGCATGTGCTGGAAATGCTGTCATTTGTGGGAACTCTCTATCTGACAAATGATGCTAGAAATAAAATATCTACCTTAAACTTACTCTTAAAACTTACCTGAATGTCAGTAGATGACTTCTAACTCAACATATTTCCCTGACTTTTGTTGGATGATATTTTGATTTAAACATAGGCATGCAGACACGAGTTATGCCCTTTGAAAAAAGGATAACGGTTTGTCTGTCTTTTCATTCGTTTAAAGCTAACGACTGGACTGGGGCTTTCCTTCCTACAGATCAGACTTTTCTGGGAACCTAGTAATTATGTTCAGTTATTGTTTGAGCCCAGCAGATGCAAAGTAGCAGATTAAGATGCTGCAGGAAAGATCATTTCTTGATAGTGTAACTATGAATTGAGAGGTACACAGCCTAGCACAACTTTATGACAACATCAGCCCTTCAAATGGTGATAATGTGTGCACTGGGGACATTTGAGTTTCCCCCCTGTGGAAAGAAAACAAGTAACAGCTGAAGCTTTGAATTGATATTTGTCTTGAAACTCACGTATGTGTTTTGTTGTACTAGGCCCCTGAGGAAGATCACTGTTGGTATGTTCCTTGCATCTTTGGCTTTTGTTGCTGCTGCCCTTGTGCAAGTCCAAATAGATGTAAGTTCAGCCACATGCAAGTATTTACTATTTAGTTGTTAATACAGAACAAAGTGTGTTTAAAAGGAAAATGAGCCAAGACTTCCGTGTTTACATGCTTTGTTCTGAATTTAGAAGTAGAGGGAGGGAAAATATTCCAGTATATTACAATTGTGTGATTAGCATAATAAAACTATCTATGAGCATCATTCTGCAAAACACTTCATCTTCCATGAACATAAATCTCATGCATTAAAGGCAACCTCAGGTCTTTTAAACTGATCCTAAAAGCTGAAAACCAGAGATTTGTTTGTCCTACTGGGGGACTGCTTTCTATCTCTGATCACACCTAACTTTCCTTACCCTAAGGGAGGTGTCATGCCTGAACCAAATTAAGGGATGTAGCTGGGATGTTGGCAACACCTCTGGGAGTCTTGTCTTCATCAAGGCAAGATACTCAAATCAAACAGCTTTAGTTAGGAATGAGGAATTATTTTAATGCCTGGGTCCAACAGTGAAACAAGCTTTATATTCAACTCTGCCTCTTGAAGTTGGAAGTAAAGGGTCTGGCCTTCAACTGTTATAGATGCATCTAGGGTGTCTTCCTGAATGCTCTGTTTAGAAGGTCAGATTTTTGCCTACGTACACTAGCATTATGCAGAACCTTCATCAAAGCTGGTAACTTCCCAGACTGTTGCACAAGAATCTCCTGTAGAAAGGTCAAGATGAAGCTGGTTTTGTTGTGTGATGTACCTAAAGATACTGAAGAAAAAAAAAGTATAGGAAAGGAGGAAAGGTTGAGGTGGAATGGAAATAGACACAACTCTTGGAGCTCTTGATGTTCTGCAAGAGCAGAACCTATTTACTGTTAGATCTGGTGGGAAGGGAAATCTCCAGACGTTTAGTTTCTCTGGCTTTCACACTGGCCAGTGCCCATACACATCTCTGTCCAGTTCAGCAGCACTAGTGCTAGGGGAGGATGAGTCAGAACATGTACAAAAAACTCAGGAACACAGGCAGCCATAGGATGTGTGAAAAGCCCATTCCTTGAACAGCGGAGTGGTCTTGGTAGTGGCAGCATGTTGCAGAATGTGATCAAAGAGGAAACTCATCTGGCCACAGAGGCATTGTTGTGGATGAGACTTCTTCACTAGAAGTAGTAGTAAGGCAGTAGTTAAGTGAGACTAGTAACAAAACCAATTATTAGAGTTGCATCCCTCTGACAATCACAGATCATCAGGCAAATGCTAATCTTCATCATAAGATAATTAAGATCACAGTAATTATAGTACATTTTCAATATGACTTAGGATAGGACACTGATTTTTCTTTTTCCTGTCCTACAGAAAACTCTTCCAGTTTTCCCTGCAGCTGAGGAATCCCAAATCAAAATAATAAATCTAGGTACTGCTGGTGTGACAGCTCAGTTTGAACCTCAGCTTCAGAGTGTGAATGTAACATCTATGGAATCGGTAAGTAAGGGGAGATAGGGAAGAGCAAGTTTAAAAAAAAAAGTCTAATGGAGTAAGTCAAAGTGGCTCTTAACTAATAGTTTGAAATTGGTTATTTTCAAGGGTTTTTTTTCTCTATTGATTATAAAGATTTGTTTCATTTTATTATTTTTTTTTTATTGTGGAATGAATTGTTACTGAAAACACAATGAATGAAGAAATGCTATTTCACTAGTCTTAGTAGTACTGATCTGCTTTGCCAAGAGGGTTTTATCAAGAAACTTTAAGAAACTTAATAGTGATTTTGAACTACCTGAAAATTTCACTTTTGCTAAAAAGGTGCCATTTCTTAACAGCAAGAACACCATTTCCTTCAATAACATTCCATTCAGCTCTACTAGATCACCTCTCCTACTGTGAGCGATCACTTAATTGAACAGGGAGCTTTTTCTGTAGCTACATCATATGCATTGTTTCAGATTTTGCTGTCAAAGAACCTTCACAGACTATTACAGCACAACCTTGATAGCCCTCCTGACAGCAAAATGTGGTAGAGCTGATGGACATTTTTAATAATGGGTGTTAGGAAGCATGTTCTCTAATAGCATGCACTTACAGGAAGAGAAACCTTATTCCATTCTCCTCCAAATTTGCCTTGCATCAAAACTGTGCTGTGAGGAGACGATAAGAGCACTCAAATTTTATGCTGATGGGGAATTGGTGTAATCATGGTACATACCTGAAAACGAACGGTGTGAAATGCTTCACTCCTTACTATAGACACTTTATAATCCAAATGTTTTGGATTATAAAATGCTTTTTATAATCCTTTAAAACAAGAGTGGTTTCAGTACTACATTAACATGCTTATTAATGTTTTGAGGATTTCATGCTGATTAAATGTATTTGGAATATTTAACACATATCCTGGTAATAATCACTCCTGTTACGCTGAATCCATGAAGACAGAGCCTGCACTTGCATCTCTTAGGAGGTGTTGCTGTTTGGAAAATGCTGCATCTTAATTTATGCTAGTGCTACCTCTGTACCTAAATACAGTTTTACTTGGTAGTGACAGTAAGCCTGATTTATCTGGAGCAGGAAATGCACAGGAAAATGTAACAGCTATTCCATGAAGCTTGTGTAATGAAAGAAATTAATAAAACATAATGATCAAATGAAATTAGCACTTGATGTAGAAAACCTAACAAGAATGAACTGAGATGCTTACTATCTCTGGCACTTCAGAATTAACACAGCTGTAAGCTTCTAACCCCCTGGAGCCCATAACACTCCCTCAAAGGTGCAGGCAAATATGCAGTTCAATGGAAAATCATGGCAATTTGTTTGTCGTTGCAGACGGGCTACATGACGTTTAAGCTTTCGGAGTTGCAAGCAGTACACATAACTTCTGGAAATAGAACTCTAGTGAAAGATATCAACTTCCCAGGGGGAGAACGTCACACTCTCGGAATTAAAACTAATGCAACAGGAATTTTTACTACATGGGTGAGTGTGCTTAATTCCCAAGATATATGTGAATGTCTTTGCAGCTATCTATGTGGAGTGGGTGAAGCTGAGAGGGCAAGCTCTGGGGAGCTTTTCCTTTTGTTTTGTGTCTCCTTTTCTCTGCTATACCAGTGAGACAGGTGAGCTGTCAAGAGCAGGACAGGATGTTGTTTAAAAATAAAAAAAAGAGATTACCAATTTAGAATTTAACTTGACAATTACTCTTTCACCGAGACTTCAATGTGTGGTCACAATAGGGTTTTTTTTTCTAGTAGACATGTATCCTAGCAGGATCCTAAAAGGGAAGGTCTGGGGTCTTGCTCTGAAGCCTCTGTTAATTCTCACTGCTATGTAATAGTGTACATTTAAGCTGTTCACTGATGCCAACAAAGTATCTTGATAATGGTCTCTTCCCACCAGCTGTTTGACAATGTCATATCAAAACCAGACGAAGGAAATAATCTCATCAGGTAGAGTTTGTTTTGCTCTTAAATTTTGGCAGTGGGTGACTGTCTCTTCAATCTGCCTCTTGGGTAGACTCTTTTTGCTTATGATCGTTTTCTGTACTGTAGGAAATACCCACTTGCTGGACACTTCACTCAATGTTTAAAGGGTGCAGGAACTTCTGGGGCACAGCTCATCTAAGCTATCTTGTATATCTACTTTGGGGATAATTTGGCTAAAATTGGAAGTATGTTTTGCTCCATTGTCTATACTTTTTCGTAGACAACCAGCACAGATTGCATGTTTGTACCTCCTTTTTTATTCTTGGGTAAGAAGTATCCAACTACTTCTCTGCTTTTCTTCTGTATTTGCCATTTGTGGATGTATTTGCTACTGGTTGTAGTAGAGGCTTGCTTTTGACATTATCCTAAGCAAGCTGTGTGCCTAGTTTGGTGTTTTGGTTTTGAATTTGGCTGGGTTGTTTTCTTTTGTTTTGGATTTTTTTTTTTTTTTCATTAGCCAAGCTTCAAGTGATTTAAAGTTTTCAAAACTGTTAACTGACAAAAAATGAAAGAGGAAGACTTGATGCTTGTTCTGATGCCAGAATATAGTTAAAAGTAAAACTTGTATTTTTTGACTCATGTGCATTTTGTTAAAGGTTCGTAAACAATTTGCCTGATGGTATCAACGTCACTATGGGTGAAACTTCTTTTGGAACACTGATGCCTCTTTCTGCCACTAATTACAGCCTCTTTTCAGGAGGAAGGTAAGCATTTTCCTTTACCCTAACCTAGCCACTGAAGACATACTTGTCTTTGGGAAAAAGACAGAATTCTTTTTTTTTTTCTATATAATACACATAATTGTCTATACTTATGGTCTGAAGCATGTGTTTTCCTTTTCAGACAAGATGATATTACAGTTCAGAGAAATTCAATCTCTTGTTCAGTTGCTTCAGAGAATCTTGGATTTGGCAGTGCCTATACAATTGTTATTGATGGGGTGAGTTGCCATGCTGTTGGAAGGACAATACAGAATTATTTTTCGTGTCAATATTTTCTTTAAACAAACAAGCAAAAACCCCACTTGTGGAATTATCCCTCTTGCCCCTTAGTTGTACATATGATAGAATTCTGGTATGTTAAACAGAACATAAACCCATTCCTAACTATAAAAATAATAGTGGGTATGATAATGACATAATGCAAAGCCTCATGTTCCTCAATGTCTTTAAAACTCCATTAGACACTAAGGATTTGCATGCAGTCTGCTGTAAAATAACTACAAATTCATAACTAGGCATGCAGTGCTTCACATAGAGTATTTCTTACTTACCCAGAACTTTCTCTATATATGATTATAGAGATGATATAGAACTGCTTAGAGAGTGACTTCAGTGTACAGACTCTTTATCACTGTCCTAATGTGTTATTTTAATTTTCAGTGTACTGCAGAGAAGCTTAATGTAGTATATTCTGAAGATATCCCACCCAATACAATCCATATGGCTTGGCAGATCCCACAGTATTTTATTCTTACATGTGCAGAAGTAGTCTTCTCTGTCACTGGGCTGGAGTTTTCATACTCGCAGGTAGGTTTTGCTCTTCAGAATTCCCATTGTGGTAAGAATCCTGGTACAAACGAAGAACTTCTGTGATCTACTGTTTTTAAGTGGTGGTTTGATATTGCTGGTTTGTTTGGACCATTATGTACTTTAGAGCTCTCTAGCAGGACTTACAGGCTGGTGCAAATTGACTTTGTTTGACTAGCATAGCTTCATGCATAACATTGAATGCTGAAGTATATCCTTTGAAGACTTGACCACCAGTCCTGAAACCACCTTCTCACATGTGACTTTCCATTGGAAATAAGTGGAACTGTACTGCTGCTGTAAAAATGAAACTGGAGAGCCCTCAAATATAAAATGAACAAGTAGTGATACCTTATTTCCACACCAAATTGCTCCATACAGTTCTTAGCAGCAGTATAATTACACACTTTTAATTTATTTTGTCTTCTAACTTGTTTCTTATTAGCTGTGTGTATTTCTTCCCTTAATTCTGAGTCTATAAACTACACCGATGGGAACAATGTAAGATGTGGCTTGTTAGTCTAAATGAAGAAATGAAGTGCATCATAATGTGTACCATGTGTGCCCAAGATGTAAAAATGTGTCTGTTAGTTACTCAGTGTTTCCAAAGTAAAAGGCGTTCTATTTAGTGCTAGTAATCGCTTGTTGCTCAAAGCCTTCTCCAAGTCTCTTTAATTCTCTAGAAATTTTTGATAATTAAAAAAAGACCAAGAAATTCTCCTCCACCTCCCAGAGAAACGGTGTTTGTTAGAAGGTAAAGAATGTAGTAAACATCAGAAAATAAATTATAGCCACGTTAAGTTTTAATCAAACACTGCTTACTTTTCCAGGCCCCATCTAATATGAAGGCCGTGCTGCAGGCCGGATGGCTGCTGACAGTGGCTGTCGGTAACATAATTGTCCTTATTGTGGCTGGAGCGTCCAAACTCAGTGAGCAGGTAAGCACAGAAGCAATTGGGTGTGCTATGATATTGCATGATGAGAAAGCAGCTGTAATCCAAGGGGGAGTCGTGTCTGAATCCTCAATCAGAATTTTTGAACATCAGCATTATGGTTGATTTGCATTTATCATGGGCATACAGGAGGTTAGTGTTAGCTGCACGAGTGTGACAGCCAGTTGTAGAGATAGTGCTTTCCTGAATAATCTCGTTAGAGTGTAAGTAACAGGGTTATGAATCTTTCGAGTGTATTTGGATTAAAACTAGTGTTGAAGGTTGTGACAACAGCATGGCAGCTTGTCTCCTGGAGCCTCTTCTGAAGTTTCTGTTTAACTTTTTTCCCTCAACACTTCCTCAAGTGTTTGTATGTACATGTACACATACAAAACTTTAAACTTGAACAAATACTTTCTCAGCAAAGGTTTCTACCTCTTACCCGTTGTTTGCCATTCTCAATTCTTGTTCTCTCAGGCTCTATTGCTTTCTAGCAGCAGTTTCTATCACCTCTACAATAAATTGCTTCTCATGGTGTGGAAAGGCTGTGAACTTCTGGGCTGAATTTCAGACTAATGGGATTAAAATCTAAAACTGGGTTCACTGCTAATGAACCTTCATCTGCATATCTCAGCCTTGGGCATTCCTTCTGGTTCCATTGGTTTCAAACCTCATTCTTTGGGGTGTGAAAGTTGTGGTTCTCCTAGTGAAGGGCACTTGGACAGAACTTTCTCAGACTACTAGTTGTGCTTCCTAATGGATCAAAAAGATATTTGCGAGAAGGAAGAGTTTGTCTTTGAAACTGGTCTGACAGTCCTGGTTTCAGTTCCATTAATCAGAGCATGAATCATAGAAAGCATTGGGTTGGAAGGGACCTTTAAACGCCATCTAGTCCAACACCCCTGCAGTGAGCAGGGACATCTGCAATTAGGTCAGGTTGCTCAGAACCCTGTCTAACCACACTTTGAATGTCTCTAGGGATGGGGCCTCTACCATCTCCCTGAGCAACCTGTTTTTTGTCCCACCACCCGCATAGTAAAGAGCTTCTTTCTAATGTCCAGTCTAAATCTGCCCTTCTCTAGTTTAAAACCACTGCCCCTCATCCTGTCAGTACATGCCTTTGTAAACAGTCCCTCCTCAGCTTTCTTGTAGGCCCCCTTCAAGTACTGGAAGGCCACTATAAGGTCTCCCTGGAGCCTTCTCTTCCTCAGGCTGAACAACCCCAACTGTCTCAGCCTATCCTCATAGGAGAGGTGCTCCAGCTCTCTGATTACTTTCGTGGCCCTTCTCTGGACTCACTCCAAGAGGTCCATGTCCTCCTTGTGTTGAGGGCTCCAGAGCTGAGGCTTTTCAGGTAGAGGTAGGACTTTGAAGCCAGAGTTCCTAGTCTTGCTCTCCGCCTAGATTTGCTGTTTGTAGAAACTTTTTACTGCTGACATAAATGGAAGCAGGATCGCTGCCAACCTGTTTGAAACTAAGATTACCTGACCAAAAGGAGGAGATCAGTTTCCTTTTCAGTCTTCTGGTCTTTTCCCATGCCTTCAGGAAAAGAGTATTTTAGAACCTTACAGCATTCACAGAACTTGTCTTCAATGAAGACAGAACTTCTGAAAGGGTCTCAATTCTGAGTTGCTGTATTATATACATCTAATACTTAGTCCTATAAGTCGTATGATACTTACGTATGCTGAGTTTCACTTTCTGAATTAACTTCATTTTTGGCAAACAGAATGGTATAATTCTGTTGGGGAATAAATATTGATGGATAAATTATGGGTTTTTTCTTTTTTTTTTACAGTGGGCAGAGTATGTGCTATTTGCTGCCTTGTTGTTGGCAGTTTGCATCATTTTTGCTATTATGGCTTATTTTTACACTTACGTGGATCCAAATGAAGTTGAAGCCCAACTCGATGAGGAAGAAAAGAAACAAGCCAAAAAGGATTACAAAGTCTATGAAAACCAAGCTGATGCTGTGTCTCAAATGTAAAATGGGTATTCCAGGAGTGTTTGTAAATTACGGTATCCCATAAACTATACCTGCAGTAAGAGGAATCAGGGTATCGGTAACACCTCTGGATAATATGTCTTGTGGGAGAGGTTAAACTGTTTTAACTGCAGCTTCTCTTGGGAAGCAAGAGGAAAAGATTAGCCTCTCTTCTGCTGAGCATGGTATCCTGAAGAAACTCCAGCAGAATTTGCACTTTTAATGTACCTCAAGCTTAAATACCATAGCACTAAAATATTGGAATTGCACTTGCCATTACTAAACCCTGTGAAAAGATCTATTTTTATACCACATTTCAATTTTATATTCTGAAAGAATCAAGTATTGCCAGGAAATAGTAATTGAAGCCAAGCTGTCTGCATGACCCCTCTAGCCTCACTGTTACTTAAAAGCAGCAGGTCACATGTGCCTTAAATTCTTTTGTACTTCCTTATGGATAATGGGAGCAAAGTTCTGGCAGCGCTCAGATTAAAATGCTGTCTGTGCTCCATGTGACAGTAACTTGGACATGTGTTGTAATATAATGCTTTATGTTCCTGTTAACTACCCCTTTAACTCCTGTTATGTTTTTAATTAAATATATTAATGAGGTGTCCTCTCAGGTAAACAGACAATGGCAAATGATGTTTGGAATAAGCAACACCAATAAAATTTGTGTTGTACCAAAATAATGGAAGCTGGTGTAAGAGTATGGCTTACAGTTAACTGGATCATGCATTAAAGAGAGGAAAAGGGACAAATTATCAAAGCAGGAAGTAACAGCTCCTGAAATCATCCTGCTCCCTGGGGAGGTGGTTCAGGACAATCAATAATGCTTCATTTCTAGCTTAATTCAATCACTGCTGTTCTTCCTGACATCACTGCAGGACAGGATTGTGTGGAATTTAGCACAGTACAAAGGTAACAGTTCAATGGACTCTCCACCATTGTTGTTAAATTTTGAGTTTCCCATGCTCCTTCCTAATCCCAGACAAAGCTCTGCATGAAATATCTCATGCCCAGAGATGGGTAACATGTCTGTGTCCCAGGGAGTTTAACAGCTGATCTGACTGCACAGGGGTGAGAGAGAGGAGGGGCAGGTGAGCAAAACAGGGGCCTGTGTTATTTAAAGACTTTCTACGTGCTTATCCAAATCATTTCAAACCACAAATACACTTTAAGAGGAAAATTACAAAAGCACAAGTGGCTTGGCTAAGGTCACTTGCAATGAGGTGCAGAGCCCAAAGCCTTTTGGCAATAGGACAGCTGGTAGAAACTGCATCTTATTTCCTTTGCATTGACACACCAAACACGGATTTGACAGTCTGAAGCAGTGTTACAACTGTCATTGACTGCATTCTAAAGGAATCCGAATTGCTGCAGAAGCTGTTCAGGTAGGTTTGCCTTTGCCAGCAGATGTACTAGGGGAACAAAAACCTGCTTTTCCCTGCAATGCTGAAATGGCTGTAAGACCTTCTTGAAATACTCATAAGGAGACTACCTATGGTGAAAGCGGTTCTGTCTCCATACAGCCATTGCTGTTTTTCAGGGGTGAGGAGGAATAAAAATTGAAGCTATGGAAGCTGCATAGCTAAATAAAAAAAAAAAAGAAGAAAAATGATGCAAAATCTAGGCATGAAATAGAGTGAGGCACTCTCACAGCATTTGCTTTCAAGCTGCTGTTACAACCCCTTGCTTGACCTGCTTCTGCTGTTACTGGCAAATAAAACCCTCATGAGATTAAGATGAAATCTCAGCTGTCTGCTTATGTGAAATAGTGTTTGTCCTCCTCCTGTGATACTCAGCTGACTGCAACGTATGTTCCTGTCAGAGCTTCTTTCCATCATAGCACATATAGGGCATTTTTACTCCAACTTGACTATCTAGTCCTAGCAGCTGGAAAAAATACTTTATTCCAGCATGATAAAAAGATTATATCAGTGCACCTCAAGCCATGTCATGCTTACTTGGTAGTAAAAATTGGAAATGTCTTTTACTTAAATGGTGGCCCTGTTTCCTAAAGGTCTTATCTTACAAAAAACGTTTCTAGTAAAGGTTAATTCAATTGGTGTGGCTCCTTCAGGCTGGTACTTCAATGCAGAGCCTGAGATCAGTTCTGGAACTGCTTAACTGAATTAATGCTATTGAATGCATTTTCACTGAAATCTGATCCCAAACTTGGGAGTGAGAGGCAAAACTGCTGCAAGAGTTTGATAAGGTCAGAGTCATGGGTGTTCTATTGCTGGCAGGGCCTGGCTGAGTGCTGAACCTGCAGAGCATATGGAGGAGGGAGACTTCACTCTTGAAACAGAGCATGGAAAAAGGAGTAGGGTGAGAGGACCTTCAGGTCCTTACACTTGCACCCTGGACTTCTGCTCTGCAAACAGGGATTCAAGACTAATAATCATTATATTCTTTTTCACAGCAGGGCAAGAAGTTACTGCTGTACACCATCTCCTTTTCTTGTCTGGGACCAGGCTGTGATCATTCACCATCACATTCTTGATTAAGCTACAGAAAACTAGGCTGGGATTTGTTGTTGGGTTTTGTTAGGTTTGTTTGTTTGTGGTTTTTTGTTTTGGTGTTTTTGTTTTTGTTTTTGTTTTGGTGTTTTTGTTTTTGTTTTGGTGTTTTTGTTTTGGTTTTGGTGTTTTTGTTTTGGTTTTGGTTTTTTTGTGTGTGTGAGAGATAGGGTTTTCTTGTTTTTGCTCTTTATTTCATGCACTCCTTGCAAGCGTGACTTACCATTTCTCCACTACACCAGCTTTGGAGCAGATGGCTTTCCCCGTAACTCTATGCATAGCATGCATTGCACCTTCTCCTAACTTGCTGCGACTCTGGTTATGGGAGGCAGACCCAAGGTGCTGCTCTTTACCGCCTATTTCCAGCCCATGGAGCCTAGCAGAACCAGGAGGAACTGGAGAAGCTCTGAGCCATGTCCAACCTGCCTTGAGGCAGCTTGCAGAACAACAGGGTTCTATTTGCTCTGCCCAGACCGGGCTTTTTGCAACAAAGCGCCAGTCTGTGAGCACAGGTTCTAGGTAATATGAATAGGGTTGGGGTTTTTTTGGTTTTTTTTATTGCCAACTCCAGGCTTTGCTCGGGCAAAGCTTCCTGAAATCTCAGCTGGAGGGTCCCAGCAAACTCCCCCCTTCAGCCCTGGGAGCGGCGGCTGATTTCGCACCACCAGGGGGCAGAAAAACACACGGCAGAGGCGGGAAAGGGCCGGGGGGCTCCCTGGAAACCCTCCCGCATCCCTCCCTCAAGGATTTGTCACTCGCAGTTGTCACAAGCTTCGGGTTACCCTATGAAAATACCTCCTTCGTAGATCAGTATTGCTTTTGAAGCCCGTAGGGCTGCTGTATGTTTCAGAAAATGAAAATACCTGGATGGGTTTAAGCAAGAGGTGGTCCCTGGCAGTGCTGGTGGAAGTCATCCCTCCTCAAAACCTCTGAAAACTCGCTGAAAGTGCCAAAATTCCACGTGGTATTATAAAACCAGACTTTGATAGTGAAGAATACAAAAGAACAAGAATAAAGCCGACGGTGCTGCAGCACAAAATGCTCTTACTCTAAAAGGTGATAAAATCATGGGGTACATCTTCATGGTGCACTTAATCCAATTTAGCTGCAGGACTGAAACCTGGGGCATGAAACTCTGCCCTAAGCAGCGAAGCCAGAGGCAGGTTTGAGAGGGGCTTTGTAACTGAGCAAAATGTCAGTCAGACAAAGCAAAATTGTCTCCTGTGGGCACTGCAGACGGATCCCTAGAGAAAACAGCACTGTGTTAAATACAGAGATGTACAGACACTACAGCAAGAGATTATTTTTAAGTGGATATAGAATTTGGGCTGAATGCACACTTGATCCTGACAGACTGTGTGTGCATGGATTTCAGATTCCTGCCTCCTGGGTGACTTCCCACACTATTAATCTGCTGTACAACCACTCAGCCCAGACCCATCTTTAAAAAGAAAGCCACAATCACCACATTCGGAGGGAGCCCCAGCCTTTTGAGATGGCATTTGGTGAGCCCATGCCAACTAGATACAGTCCATTAAGGGAGTTTGCTGGAAAAGCATCTCATTCCTGAATGATACTCAGTTTTAGACCTCTCCTAAACACTGCTCTTTTCACACTGATGTCTTCTCAAGCATATACAGAAGCAGGTTCTTGAGCTATACTGCAAATTTTAGGGTCAGACTCAGACATGCTTAGGAAAGAGCTTTGGGTTTAGGACTGTTATAGTCCTTGGGAGGACAATAGGGAACCTCCATAGACTGTGGGGCTGTGGATATTGGTGCTGCAAGGGCAGAGAGGGCTGTGAGCAGGATCTGAAGGGGTCCTTGGGCAACTGATCTTGAGGAGGTCTTGAGAGTAGGAGGGATTTGCAGTGAGTTGTGACTCACTCAGATGAAAGAGCTTTGGGAGGCAGGACTTCTGGGAGGAGAGATTTGGATTATTCTGGCATAGCAAACTGAAATAGCTTGGGAAGCACTGATGTGGGAGAATTTGGGACGCTGTGTGCCAAAGCTTTGGGATGGGAGGAGTTAGGAGTCACTGAATGGTGACAGCTTCTGAGGCAGTTCTAACCAGATCTTCAGGTTGGAGCCATGGACCTGTGTGCAAGGACTGCTGCACCCTGATCCCTCTCCCCAGAGCTGTTACTCCCTGCTCTGTCCTCCACTGTGTCTGCCCTATGGAAACGAGAAAAAACTCCAGCTCAGGATCACTGTAGGGGAGAGGTGCGGTTTCCACCTCAGATTAAGTTAATATGAGATGGTGCCAGTGCTGAAGGAGGAGGTAGTCACTGGGAGGGGCAATCTTTGAGCAGTTAAAACCCCTAATGAAGCTGCACCCTCGTCCTCATATGCAGTTCTTGGAAGCCTGGAATTTAGTTTGAAAGTGAACTGAAATGCTTTAAAAATAATCTCTACAGAAGTTGGATAAACACCCACATCATTAAATACAAACATTTTATATGTGTAAAAACCACAGATACACATATTTTGAAAGTGCTTCTTTCTTTGTTTAGCAGACAGAATGTAACTGCATGGTCTTGTGTTTCTGCTGGAAGAATGACATAAAACCACATGGTAGAACCTTGAGCTGTAGTAAAGAACAGGCTAGAAATTTTTATTTTACTTTCATAAATACAAATAAATGCAAGCATAGAACTGCATTACATTCTTTGGGAAAATTGCTCATGGAAATAAGTCAGTGGCTATGCGGTCAGCCTCTATACAAGCGCGAGAGGAAGATCTGCCATGAGCTGAGGACCCTGTGTACAACCTGCAAACAGCAGAAATCAAAAGTCTAGTGAAGTTAATTAGAATTTTTCCCCTGGTATCCGTGTGCTTTGCCTGTGCCCCTCCGTGCATGTAACTAGAGCACCTTTCCATATCTGATCTAGGTAGGTGGTGGGTTGGCACTGGAGAGCTTCTCCACAGACAGGCAGGGAAGGTCATGGTTTGCGCCAAAAGAGTTTGGGAGGAAGGTGCAGTTGGGGGAAGGATATATTCTAGGTGCAAAAAGCAAAATGAGCAAAACTGAGAATAGATGTGTAAGACAATCGCAGTATTAAGATAAGAAACTAGAACCTGATCCAGGAAGAAGACTGTCTAGGTGAATTCTGCATACCAAGTGTAGCAGAAATTTGCAATTATCCGAAGTAAGTCTGTATACAAAGTGTCCAGCAGGGTTGTCTCTGTATTTCTTGCTCTCTCATTTCCACAAGTAGCTATGGTGCTGAGGCAAATCCCCTTGCTATGAGGAGACGGTGGGATGGGAAGTCTGTGCAGCTCTGCTACTCCATTGCAGTGCTAATATGAGCCTACAGCCCCGAACTCCCCCTGTAAATTTGCTGCTGGGCAGGGAAGAACACCAGTGCTGATGTGGACCACCAAAATCTGCTCTTCTTTGCAAGTAAAGCACCAGGTACCCACTCTCTCAGCTGCAAGAAGAGGTATGCTCAGCGTAAAATCCCCAGGAAGCCTGCTCTCATGAGAAAGATGGGAGAAAAACCGAGCTGGCAACTGTAGATGCCAAAGGAGAGCGAGGCTTTGGGATCTTGCCAAAGGTCTGGTGCAAGTGGGAGTCTGCGGCAGATTTTTATGAATGAAAGGGTCTGCAGGAGTAGTCAGAAGATGTCTGGAGCGTGTCAGAGTACTGTGTGTTACTGGGTAACTACTTTTAGAAGACTGTGGGATGGGAATGATGAGGAAGATGGGAAGGCACATGCACAGGACCTGCATTTTTGTGGGGCCAAAGTTATTATAGGCTGTAACTGTCCCACACATATACTTAGAGGGGATGATGGTAACTTTAAACGTTAGAAAACAGCTTTTCTAATAGAAACTATCCCACAATAACAAAGTCACAGTTTTGGGGCTAGTTGTGATTTCTGGCTTTTCGCTCTTGGGTGTTAAATTTTTAGGGCTGGGAAGCTGCAGGCTGGTGTTCCTAAGTACTGAGGGTCTCTGATTACCTAGCAAAGAGGCTTAGCGGCAGCGAAGTCATCCCTTCACTGTTTGCTTCTGTACCTGCTCTGGAAAGACTGACTGCTCTGGGAAAGCAGCTCTGGGCTTAAACCACGGTTGAGAGCATTCATTGCTGCAAGTTGAGAAGGTGGATTTTGTGGTATGTAAGAGCTGGAGACACTATCCCACTCCATACAGGACATTCTGGATGGAGTTTCACCTTCTATCTCAGCTGAGCTAACAGTGGGCTACCAATGAATGGGATGTGCTGGCCTCCTTCCCTCCAACACACATGGTGCCCCTGCTGCGTGACACCCCGAGACCGCTGCCACAGGAGACTAATCCAACAGGATGTGGATGCATTTCCCGTGTGATCATTGAACTGATCCAAATCACCGCGTGGGCATGTGATTGCTAATGCAAGGAAAGGAGCCAGGGCTGGGAGAAAGGAAGAGCAGGATCAGCACTTTGGCAGCAGACCACAGTTCAATGGGATTAAGCGCAACATGAAGCCGTACCCTAAAAAACCCATCGCATCGCAATGATTTTCAGTTGCTGCCAACATTGTAGACTGACAACTGAAATTTGCAGGTATCTGTATGTTTTCTGTTTTCAGCAGATGAATACGATACACTTCTGGCAACAAAAGATTTTACAGGTAGCTTCTGGTATATCATGAGATGAATACAAGGTAAAATGTGGTAATTTTTGAATTAAAATAGTGAAGTAGTGCAGTTGATTGTAAGACTACTACTTATCAGCTATTAGGGAGATATACTGCAACTTTTTCTGACGGGACAACTGTAGCCTGCAAGCAAACCTTTTAGATCTGTGATGACATGGATTGTCTAGGGACATAGAGGTTAGAGTACCTCATCACGATTACAGGGTCACCCTAAATGGATCCATTAAGTCTGGAGACTTTGCTAGTCTGCTGTGTACACAGACATTAATCTGGGATAAGAATTGATACCTGCATCATCAAATGTGAAATGTGAGAACAAGATAGAGAAGGGGTGTTTTCTCATGTTTGCATGTGTTTGGTTTATGTGACAAGGGGCTAAGAGAAAGGTTTATAAAAAGCAAGATTTAATGAAATTACGCTCTTTGGGGGCAGAGGCACAGTGCAGTATCATCAGTCTCATGTTTCTTAATGAGCTCTAGTTCCCCATCTAATTTTAATTGTCTGCCTGAAACACCAAAATACTTTCAGGCATTTATACTCTGCTTATTTTTAATAAAGGGCATCCAACACTTGAGATGTTTCTTCCATTTCCTGCCTCATCACGGCTTATCCATTAGGATTCTCAGTACTACAAGAAAGTGAATTTTCTCCTATTAATAAGAATCACAAAACCCTGCAATTTTGTATGAATGATTCAAAATACATCACTTCAGGAAGAGAAATATATATATAGAACAACATGTTTTATACAAACATAGCAAAATACTGGATTTTTCTTTGGGGAACATAATTTAATAGCCATTTTCTTTTACCCTTCAGCCTTTATGAGAACTGATGCAGAATGTCACCATTTGAACTTTGAACTCTGATTCTGTAATAGACAAAAACTAATTTTTTTACAAGATAGATTGTTGAACCAGAACTTAAATGCACATCCAAATCTAGCTGTAGAAGGCAATCTGCATGCTTTTGGAGCTATGCAAGCTTCCTCTGCTGGCATAAATAGATGGCTGCAAGATTACTCAGAGCACATTGAGAGGAAGAAAGGCCCCATCATGAACTTTGTAGAAGGACCCCCTTACCACCAAAACCTGAAATTTTCAAATTTTGGCAGAAACACAAGAAAACTTGATGTTTTTAAAGGGTAAGATAGTTTGAAAACATACTAGAAACTAATCTTGTAGAGCAAGCACAATTAAAGGCAGGGAAAAGGACAGTCCTGGACAAAACAAGGATATTTTTTGTTATTGACAGGGAAATGTGCATTTCGCCTTCAGCACCATAGAAGGATGTCAGAATATGGGTGTTGTAAATATCTTTAATGAGGCCCTACAGAAAAGAAGCTTTCTGGACAAACTTTATAACTATGAAATAGCTAAACCAGTGAATGAAAACCCACAGATATAATTACAGTTCATTTCTGCACTCTGAGTCATCCTGAATATGGGTTCTCATTTGAGAACAATGCCCAGTCCTTCTTGCTTTCCTTTCTGAGAGGTCTGCTCAAACAAGGACTTATCTTTCCATGGATAAGCCAAGGAACTGGACAAGGGTAGGAAATAACTGTATTTGAAAGAATTATATATATTCAGTGATAAATAGTGTTTCCAAAGAACTGTCAGAGGGTGTAAATTCCTGTTTCTCAAGGCAGTTTTCGTTCAGGACCTCATAAACAATTAGGCAGATGATTTTAAATATTAATTATAAAATACTTGCTGGACAGTGTAGTGAGAAAGCCGAACAGTCAGCGAGTCATTTATGAGGTGCAAGAAGAACGACAGGGAGGGCAGCCTGGGGAATAAGCCTCTTACACCTTGTGCAGCTGTAGGGAGGGATGAGGAGGACCCTGATAGAGGGACTCTGTTACTTAGTCGGTCTCCTGGGAAGGTCAAGGCTGCTCAGAGTTATTGCTGGCTGACCTTCACATGCTGTTTCAGCAGAAGGTGACTCCCTGAGCTTGTGGGGTTCAGCCAACCACTCTTGCATAGCTCACGAGCAGACCATATACCCATCCTTGTGGCTTAGAAGTTCTAGTGCATTGTTCCCTACCAACCCTCCATCACTGAATAAAATCCCTTCAGACACATCCCGTTTAACCAAGGGCAAATCTGAACCTAAATAAAAACCTTCAGTGCCAGACATACAGCATTTCTACCCGCTCGCCGATTCAGAAATGGCTGAACAGGGTTTTTTTCCTGAACTGTAGGTAAACTAACCTTTAGCCTGCAAATATATAATATTTAAACTTAAAAAAAAATAAATCTAAATGATAATGTGCCAATTCAGCTATAATTATTACATCAACCCAGCAATATGAGAGCTTTATCTCGTCCTCACCTAAGTCAAAAGAGCAGATTATGATATCTTTTTTCTGCTCAGTCAGAGAAATTCTGTTCCTGATGTCAGTATAAAATCCACATAAAAGGGAAGGGACCCTAGTTATTTCTAACATGTTGCCATTGTACAAACAATATTGTGAGTTTGCTATTTCTTTTAACAAATTTTTTTTTTTTTGGCCTTGCGCTCCGTCTGATGGCTGTGAGCTCCATTATACATTTGCATTGTTATCTGCTTTGCCCTGATTTAAAATTTTCTGTCTGATAGTTCTTGTTCTGAGAAAAAGTGTACAGTCACTCCCTAGTCATCTTCTCCAGGCCATTCATGAGGTTACCAAACGTCACTATCTTCATGAAAAGTCTCTTTCCTAAGCTGAGGGGTTGTACTGTATTTGATTTCTCCATCTAGAGAAATTTTTCAAAATATTTGCTCACGGTTTCTGCCCTTTTTGGTATCTTTTTCTATGCCACATTATCATCTTGGAAACAGAAGATGAATCAGTTTATCGGAGCAGCACAGAGTTATAGTAAGGCATAACTATATTCTCTCCCTTATTCTCTATTCTCTTCCTAATAACTCCTAGCACAGTTTTCAGCTTTTGACTGGTTTGAAATCAGTGACAGGCAAGATTTCCTTCTGGATTGGTAAGAACTCCAGTATGTAAAGTGAAACTTTTCCTGTATACATTCTTACTGGATAGTTTTCAATGCTGAACTCCCATCTGTTGTTATGCCACTCAGTAGTCACTCACTCTAAGATTCTTCTGCCACTCCTTGTGCTTCACATTAGTTTTTACCTCGTGATACTTGGCAATGTGAGACTATTTTGTCATTTCTCTTCAATTTCTTTTCTAGGTCATTCATGGGTACGCTGAGCACGATTGGTCCCAGATGGATTTCTGTGACAGTCTACTGGTAACATCCTCCACAGCGAAACGCTCTTATTTTTTCCCTCTGTCATCAGTTATAGACTCACGTGTTGACCTTCCCTTTTACCACAGGAACCCTTAAGCTCTTTAAGGTCCATTTGTGAAGAGCCTTGTTAAAGCTGCTCTGCATTACATGATACAGGCAAGTGTCATACATTTAAAATGTAAGTATTCAAAATGAAGCCTTACTGACAAACTACTGAGAATTTAATATAGAGTACATAGTCCATCAGGCTATTGAAAAGGTAATTAAAAAAAGGATAAGACTAGGAATCTAATATGTACAGTTAAGAGAAGAAATGACACATTTTTATATACAGGTTAAATGGTTTACTAAGAAACTGATCAGTCAAGCAAGTGTAGAAAAAGGAAACAGGCAAGACAAAAGATAGTGGTGAATAAAGACGATAAGGAAGCAAGAAAAAAATCTGGTATCCAGCAGAGCAGTGAACAGCGTGGTACTGTGGTTCAGTTAATTGTCCTATAGCCCTCAGGCCAAAGATGGCAGGTTCCTCCTGCCGCCATACAAGATGGACAAACTCAACCCTACCTGCGTGGGAGTCTCTGTAATCCCATAGCCATACCTTCCCGCGTGCGATATTGTCACGCATCCGGCCCCGCCATTCTTCTCTCTTCCCCAGGTAAATTTGTGCCTGCTACTTATTCACCATAACATTTCTCATACGCTGTGGTTTGTGGACGAATGGCCCATCTGTTACAATCCATAGTGCTTTTGTTGTAGTGTATTTATTTCAAGTTAGGGTTATTTTTTTATTTATGGTCTACTACAAATTCTAGAAAAGCTAAGTTTCTGGTGCGCCTTTCTTCTTAGATAAACACTGGTGGGCTAACAGCGCTCAGCTAAGAAGTTTCTGTCTCAGTCAGCAGGGAAAATGTTTTTTTCTTCACATGTAGTTTATAAACAGAAGTTCACGGTCACTTCCATAACAATGATGTAATTACATTTGTATTTCATAACTTTTTGCTTATATAACCACCAAAGCAGAAAAATCTCTGCGTATTCAAGGTATTATTTTAAACTGAAGGCAAACCAGATACTGAGAAGCCTACATAAATTCTTTGCATGCTGGAAAGATCTGACTTAAAAAAAGATACGACAGGGAACCATCTTAATGATAAGTGCTGTTTATTTTTGAAGTCTCTGTAATTGTACTGGGATGGCAGGCTACCATACCATGTAAGTGTTCTATTTTTAATACAGATTTCCGCAAGAGTAGCCTCTCTTTGGAGTATAATACACAAAAACATTTCTGCTCAGAAAAGGTTGGGAAAAGGAGAGGAAAATTTGCAAGGCTTCTGTTACTCAGTCTGTGGGGATGGAACTGAAATTTAGACTGAAAGATCAGCATTTACAAAACTAAGAGCAAACAGAAACACGTTCGGTATTTTAAGATCACATTCGAAGCTCTTTTGGTTAAAATCTCTCTAAGTCCCCAGGAGAAACTGGAAGCCAGTAAGAACACAAGATGCAGTACAAAATACAGAAGCTGACAGAAATTAGACATTCTAATACATTGTTTTGACTTTGTTAGAACTTAACTTAGACTGGTAGCTGATTTATGACTGCTTTGAATCTGCTCCTTTGTTTTCCTGCATTTAACAAGTAAATCTGCTCATAGAGCTTATTCCGTTGGCTCAAACGATCATTTTTCAGGCACACTCTCTTGCTGAATATGTAATCCAGAACTTGGAAACCCTCAGATGAAATAAATCCATGATCTTTACTCAATGATGGTATACAAGCAAGAGAAAGGTCTCACAGTGGCCCTAGGCTAGGAGCTTACATGGGGAGAGTTACTTCAGAGCAGCTAGCGCATGGGAACTTGTTTGTGCTTACGTGTTTTGAGGTAGAGAATCTACAAACTAAATGTAGAAATGGAACTAGCAAGATAAAACATAAAGTATCCTAGCAAATCAAGTATATGTTCCTTATGAAAATGAGTTAAGTCCAAAAGAATACACTAATGGACAGAAAATAATAGCTATATACCTTTTGTAATACCAGAGATAAAACTTCACATCATAGATCATAGAAACATTTGGGTTAGAAGGGACCTTTAGAGGTCAGTAGTCCAACCCTGCTGCGGTGAGCAGAGACATATTCCAGCCCTCTGGTCATTTTTGTGACTCCTCTGGACCTGCTCCAGCAAGACCATGTCTCTCTTGTGCTGAGAACTCCAGAGCTGGACACAGTACCCCAGGTGGGGTCTCACCAGAGCAAAGCGGAGGGGCAGAATCACCTCCCTTGACCTGCTGGCCACACTTCTTTTGACGCAGCCCAAGATACGTTGGCCTTCTGGGCTGTAAGCACACATTTCTGGCTCATGTCCAGCTTTTAATCCACCAGTACCTTGAAGTCCTTCTCCACAGAGCTGCTTACAATCCCTTCATCCCCCAGCCTGTATTGACAGCAGGGATTGCCCCAACCCAGGTTCAGGACCTTGCACTTGGCCATGTTGAATCTCATGAGGTTCACATGGGATGACTTCTCTAAGCTTGTCCACCTTCCTCTGGATGATAACCCATGCTTCAGGCATGGCAACCACCCCACTCAGCTTGATGTCATCTGCAAACTTGCTGAGGATGCAATAACCTCGGTTTTACAAAAGTCCTTAGTTTTATACCTTTTTTATTTTCACTCTGCACTAAATGTGCAACTGCAGAAAAAGTAAAGCAGCTGATAAAATAGAAAAAGAGGAAAAAAACCAACTGCACAGGCAATGTTGAAGCTGACATTTTCTCAATGAGGATTTTTAATATTATATGAGGTAGTGAAAGCTCAGTGGCATTCAAAGGACATAGGAAAAGGGTCACTTGTAGATGATTGACTTTCTCCCTAGCAAGCTAAAAATAAAATTACTGCAAACAGTGGAGCAACCATGGAGCTAATAAAACTTTTTTTTTTTTTTAAATAAGGTTTCAAAAATGCTTTAGAAAACAATCTAAACAGAAAGTTTTGATACTGATTTTTGTGACTGTTATTTAACTTGACTTTTGACTGAGGTAAAGTCAAATGAAAGCTTTTGCGTTTCTTAGAAAATGACGTGTCTGTAGACAGGAGAAATGTTTTCATATTTCCTGAAGTTAAAAAAACCCCATAATTTCAACACCTTTCCAGCATTAAGAAAACTAGCAACTCCTTCATGAACAACTGTTGAAATAATTCCAATAGTTCATTTTTCTGCACAATTTCTACCTATCATCCTTTCTGTGTTTTATTGTACTCAAGAGCTGGATATTTAGTCTAATTTCTCAGGGAAATAATTAGCATGTATGCATGTGTGTATGTGCATAGGGCTGTTAGCTGATCTAGTAAAGCTTGACTGAGGGGTAGAAATCTTAGGGACATTTATGTCTCCACAATTTTCAGGAAAACAAGATGATGTAGAATTAGCTCAGCCCATATTAGACAACAAAGTATATCCTAAGAAAAACTTCAGTGGGAGTTCCAACCATCTATCAATAAGATCATTTTATATTCTAAAGTTTTTCCTGCAGTTAAGAGATTTGTACAAACTCTGTAGTGACTTACCTACTAAAAAGTAATCTATGCCATGGTGGATGCTCACCTCTTTCTTTAATTCAGTTTAAATGACAGTGAAGCACTGTTCTGTGGAGCCCAGACCCACTGGCTAACAAATTTCAATAATTTTAATATTCATGAAACTATCTAGCTTTTTTTTTCGGGGGGGTGGGGGGGAGGGGGAGGGCAAGGAGAGATGCTTAGGGCATTCCATAGAGCATTGGAAATTGCATGATAGAGCTCTTGACCATCAGCTGAAATAGGCCAAAACCAGGGAATGGAACATTGTCAAGTTTTTAAGGGTTTTGCATGGGTCCAGGGTTTATCATGTGAGGGGGAGACCTGATTGCTGACCTGTTCTTCTTCCATTTAGGAAGCATTGTAAAAACACGACTGTCATTTTGGTTTGGTGCTTTCGCAGCTTCTGACAGGAAGTGAAATGCTTCCTGCAACCATCCACCTCAGCAGAGCGATAGCATTACCCTGACCTTTCTTGGAGCGTCCGAGTGAAGGGGAGGCAGGAAAAGGACATGCCAGAAAAGGTCTAGGGTTTCTGCCATCTTGATCTATCGCCTCACCCCGGTTTCCTTATTTTAAGCGAGCAGCCTCCGAGCCCGATGCTCACCCGCTTCACCTGTTCGGCAGCCGGGCCGCCGCTCCTCACTCAGGCGGCGGGGAGAGGTGAAGCAGGCGGGGCCTGTCCTCACCCAGAGGCGAAGCACGACACCCAGCGAAACCCCCAAGGCCGCGGCTGCGGTGCCCGCCCCAAGGACGATGAGAGCCCGGCGTGCGGGAGCCGGCACGGCCAGCGGTGCTCAGGGCACTCGGGCCCGGGCCGGCGCCTCTGTGTGCCCCGCGGTGCGTGTGGCTGGGGGGCGGTCGGGGACTCCCGTCTCGCCGCTGCCGTTGGCCGGTGGCGGGACGATGGGGACCGGGTGGGGCAGCGCGTGCAGGTAGCCGGAGGGCGGAAAGGCGGGGCGGGCGCGCGCTGCCCCCACCCCTCAGGTTTGTCATCGTGTCGCCAGCAGGGCCCCGCGCGACCGCACCAGTAACGGCCGCC